>JAGGAV010000314.1:0-17615 GCA_017657295.1 Termitomyces sp. DKA64
GCTGGTGCAAAGAGTCATTTAACCCCTCCAAGAACAGAATGAGTGCCAAGCATACCCATGACTAACATTGCACTGGGTAATGTGGCAATGATAATGAAATTGGGTAAGGTCCAGGATGCATGGAGGCATGGATTATATGACCCTCTTTACCAATAGGTAATGGTGAGTTCTTCACCCAATGAAAGTGCTGATGCACCCCTGGTCCAGTTATCTTGATTTTTATTGTTTTTCATACTATGAATACTGGGACAGCATAAGAACACCTTCATTTATGCTCACTCGCACTAGTTGTGGTATGAACTGTACATTACTATGCCAGCATTGGTCTGGTTCCTTGGACAGTGCTTGGCCTGCTACCACAAGTGTCTCTGGCAGACACCAGTAAGCTTTTTGTGTGTCTCACACAGGTACCTCATACTTGTATACTTAGCACAGTTGTGCCTACACTTATTCACTGTGTGCTTCATGTGCTGATAAAACTGGGCTGCTGCCATGATAATACCATTTGTCAGCTGCATACAAGCAGATGCAAGTACAAGACTTGAGGGAACAAGGTCATTCCTTGATGGGCCTATGTTTGTGGATGATATGTGCTGACAGTCCTAGAATATATGGCACAGCAGCAGTATGCATTGAGCAATAGTGAAAGTACCAATGATCTTTTGCCTTTTGCAGGTGAAGACATTAGATGTCCACAAGACCAAGGACTACGTCTTCCACTTAATGTGGGAGATGGATAGTACTGGAGTTATTGATTGATCCGTGCAAAATATGAGTTTTCAATCTACCCTTTTACCAACAGCACAAAGTACTTTGAAATTCATCTCAAGTTTTTTTATGATGTATAAAGTCTATACCCAGCGACTGGAGCCAAAATGTCTGCTAAACATAAAGAGTAGCACCAGTCCTTTCCTGTAATTATAAAATTCTCCTTCTATTGCAAGACAGCGTCAAGCTCAACTCATGCCAAGATCGAATGTGGGAAGAAAACCAGATTCAGGTGCAAAGGCATCTCAATCTCTTCAAAAGTCGCGTTTTGCAACTCCCTGTGTTCTTGTATAGCGATACTTGCTAAATATACCGTCAAAACATGTTATCTACCATTCGGTAAGATGATTCGATCTTTCCTTCTGGACATGACAGCATTTTAAATTCCAAATCTTGCCTACTCATGGTCCTCCGGTCAGAGCCAGAATCCTTGTGACTGCCTGTTCTGCCATAGACATAAACATACCCTGTGGGTTACCCATGGGCAGTTGTGGAACCTAAAAAATAGGATAGCTTAGAGCAAGATGCTAGTCAATAAAACCGTACAATTGATGCCTATGAAAGGAAATAGGTGAGGATATTTAAAAAATGTCATAAAATTTTGTGCGCACGTCGACAACAAAAAGATTGTCTGTGTTGAACACTTTCGCGTTCTCGTCTACGACCGAACCAATGCTGGCAGACCCGACCCAGTGGTTGGAGCCCAAGGATGCCTGTACGATACATTAAAAGTTACTAACTTTGTTTCGGCTCAAAACTCACTGGGTTACGGCCGTTCACTGCAAAAACAAAATGTAAGTATTTTGTTCTTCGATGAGTTATAGACCGACCATACCATAGTCGGTAACTGTAGTGTTATCATCCGGAAGGATAAGCGTCAATCCCGGGACTGAAGCACATCAGCCGCCGCAGGTCCCGACAGACAACGAAACATACCGTTATCAACGTTGAGTATTAGATCGTTGATGGCCTGGATCATGACAGCTTTATCCACAGGATCACTGAACCAAGGATTGACCAAAGGCCGTGCCGTCAGTGCTGCGTCGATACCAATGCGCCCACGTGAGGTGATACCGGTCGAACTGTGGAGATCAGAATCACAAGGTACCGATAGCTAGTTCACAAGGAGCTTACAGGTAAAGGGTGATGGTGAAGATTTGGCTGTGCGGAGTTAAAAAGACACTTTATTAGTGAAGTACCACAAACCTTGCATTGTATGGGTCTGCGGTGGTCATAAAAGCGGCACCGATACGGACAGTGCCTTGCACCTATCCAACCGCTTGTAAGAGCTACCCGCCATTTTAATCGTCTGAATCAAGAACGTACCCATCGTGTCTTGCCATCGGTACCAGAAAGGGTATGCCAGAAATTGAGCCTGGGATACAAAGGTTCGAAGGGTATGATTTCTAGAGAGACCATTACCTACCTGGGAGAGGAAGCGGCAAGGACACCGCTGAAATTAGCAAGGTATTGCTGAGCGTCAGCCGGACGCGGATTGCTCCAGACCTGGGCCCAGTTCTCGTATGCGTCGATGGAAGGGTGAGTGAAGACCAGCTGTCATGAGAGATGTATGAGTTCACAAAGATGGAGGACGATATAAAATATGCATGACTGACATTTATCGCGGGATTGTCCGAGACCTGAGATCACGGTGAGCTCGTATTTTGGCACAACAAAAGATACCCACGTTGTAACCAACAGGTAAATCGATCCATTGCGATGGAGGAGGAAGTCTGGGACCCGCGATTGGATCGTTTTGTACGAGGTTAATCATATCGGTTGGGCCAATGCCACTACGGAAGAGGACACGGGCGGTACCAAACGACCCGGCAGACAGAACAACCCGGCCATTGGGATTGAGAGGAATGACTCCGTTGGGGCCCAAACAAGTGTCGTTGGTCTGTACACCCAGGATCTGGGAACCGTTGCGGACAAGATTCTGGACGTAAGCGTATTGTTTGAACGTGAAATTAGGTCGAGCTTTTGCGCTCTGAAAGTAGGTCGCCACTGGGCCCCCTCGCTTTCCTCCGAGGAGCTAGACATAGTCAAGGTCCGGATAACGTATCTTTCTCCAAAGAGACTCACATCGAATGAACTATATCCATAAACACGTTCTTTGTCGTCTGGACTGTCATTAATAGTCAATTGACGATATCCTTGATAATTGAGAAGCTGCGCTGCGACATCAGCAGACTGCTCCAGATAGCGTTTCCCATCCGCAGATGGTGCATCCGTGCTCGGGAGCCGAGCTAACATTTTATTCGTATATGGAAGGTGATTGCTCCAGGAGGCAGGCCATCCTGATGATGTTGCGAAATCCGAGTCAGAGGGGACCCAGTAAAGACTAATTTTAAATCAGATATTGAACCAAAATTTGGCGAAGTTTACTCACGCTGCATTGATCGTGGTTCCGCCGCCGAGAAGGCATCCTGCGAATACGGTGATATCTATTCGGGTTCGCGTTAGCAATAAACGTCTTCAGGAAAGTACTAAAAGAGGTTGCCTTTACACCACCAGAACGAGTTGTTGTCCGTAAACACGGTTTCTAGGTAGGACAAATGTAAAATTAGAAAAGAAGTAGATTGATAGAAAACGGAAGTACCAAATAATGCAGGGATATCAAATTTGGTAAGCTAGGAAATACGAATGTGTTCAATCTCAAGGCACGAAACACAGGAAATAGGCATACGTTATGACCTGCGGCCCAGGTAGGACCATATGTTCCACCAGTTTCCCAGGTAGCGGGTCCCCCACGTTCTAGAAGCAATACTTTCTTCCCGACCTCGGAGAGACGGTCGGCAGTGATCAAGCCACCCGGGCCAGCCCCGACCACAATGTAATCGTAGGGAGTCGCCTGGACATCCATGAGTATTCTCCTTAGAAATATGGAGGTTATTTATCTACTTACAGTGGGAGTTGGTGTAGAACAGGTTGTCGTTGACGTGGTTGTGGTTGTGGGCGGTCCTGCCGGACCTGTACCACCAGACGCCCAGTATGCATAGGAGGCTGAGTCAATATGAGCCAAGGAGAAATCCAAGCTATAGAAGCCAACTGAATGGGATTGTCAGTCATAGGCTCTAAAAAGGTTCTGAACGGTACTTACAGTCAGTATGTTCCTGGATTGTACTGTTAGGGTCCGACGGATCATCGACAGGAATGCTGGAGAAAGCCCAAGCGGGAGTACTGGAAGCGTTGATGGGAATGCTGTTCGTGCCTCCTGTCGTGGTTGGCCATGCTGCGACACACAGTAAGAAATTAGAGAGTGCAACTCATCGGCTGACCTTACTGATACAGTTCTGGCAGCGATAGACCCATCTCCAGTGTGTAGCGTTGACTCCCGTCGTGGGAAGGTCTGTCAGGACAGATTGGGTAAATGCACTTGTGATGATGTGAGTGTCCTTTCGAAAGAGATCTAGATGGTCTTAACGTACACAAGCTCCGCGTAATTACTAATAAGAGAGCATGAACATCAAAAAAGGAAGATACCATGAAATAACGATACGAACGTGGCAGATCTTGCCGAGCGTACAATCGTATTGCCATTTGTCCACGCAACTAGAAGTAAACTCTGAAGCATGGAACCCGTGGGGGAAACACCAGCCCACTGGGTGTCGATGGGGGCAACAATTTCGCCGATAAATTCAGTGGGATTGTCCGCTAGAGGAGGGAAGACATAGCCATATGTGACTCCATGTACAACATCAGTGAATCCCCAGAATGTAATGCCATTGACTGGATCAGTATAAGCTGTTCCAAGCTGTGAGAAGGCTACGGAAGAGGAGGATATTAGAAAACTGAGGTAAGATAACTTCTGTCATGATTGACCTGGTCCAACTAGCGCAAGGACACTGAGAGAAAGCCGTAAGAGCATGGTTCTTAAGAAAGGGTGTAGTCGACCTGGCTTACAGTGTCGTTATATAGCTCAAAAGGTGTTCCTAACTATAGGAATAAGAATGCGAGAAGTTTTTGCCATGACAAGAAACATGATTCGAAGCACTGACAGTCGTTTGCCTTTTTCGTTGGAAGGGAATGAAGGAAATAGGTTGTTATGACTCTATAAGAAGACATTGTTCATGGTCAGAGAAATGGTCTCAACTCAGAATCAGCAACATAGCTTGATCATGATGAAGTGTGGTCGTCGAAGGATTTCATGCTTGCATCTTAGAAGATCTGGCAAAGATTGGAGACGGTATGCGTGGCTTGAGGACAGAGCAATTGCTACCAGAGTACTCAGGCGCGCAGAGCAGCTATTTTGGTCGACGGATGACATGTTACCTTACGAGACCAGTTTCTGTACCTTCGAGAAAAAGTCTGTCGCACGCATCTTTGCCACTCTATCGTCGTGCTTGACTACGATCCCTGCTGGAGTAAGTGGTCATGAGTCGTCCAAAATCGAATCAGAGTACATGTTGACAGTAACGATCACCCCGAAAATGAGAGAACCAGAACGATTTCGACCGTCATGGGTCTCGTCCATGCCAATCAAGCCATTCTTGGGCACTGGTGCACTATACCCGGTTGATTGAACTATGGCTATAACGTACCAAGTTTGAAGTTCAACCACGCAGGTCATACGCAGACATGAATGGACTGAAACTCTGAAGGAACGCAGTAAACAACGAAGAGTGACAAAAAGCGACGCAATACTAAAATCAACAATCAATAATCAACACTCAACGCGATGCTCAACCCCTAATAACCCCAACTGTGACCTCCGGACCCCTCCCACCCCCTTCTTTCCTCCTCAACGCACTCGCACACTTCTCCCACGCCCACCTCGTAAGCGCAAGCACCTCATCGTCTCCAAGATCATGTCGCACATGCAGCTCCATCGTCACGACCAGAGCCTCATCCAGGGCCCGCTTGCCTTTCTGCGGTCTCGAGACAGACGCAGGGTCCGGAGCTGGTGTCAGCTGCCAGATGTGAGGCGCGGGGAGGTGGAGGACTTGCGGGTGGCGCTCGACCTAGAAGGAAACACAGAAAGATGAGAAAGTGAGTCCTATGCGTCACGGTGGGGGGGATGTAGATTTGAGTACAGACCTCGCGCATGACACGTAGGAACGCCTCGGTCTTCCCGCCTGGAGTCCCTCGCGGTGGAGCTGTTTGAAGAAGTGCAGAACCGAGAACTGTGCATGCTCGATAGGCAAGGTTGAATGTCGCGACAGTGATGAGTGCTGCGAGGAGAAGGTCACATGTACGATGATGTTCCCTGGATACCAAGGTCAGCAGAGGTCTTTGCATAGATAGCAAAGGCTTACACAGGCACAAGCATTGAAACGAAGATGATAGTGCCAGCGAAGACGAGGGAGCTTACGGTGAAGGGGTTTGAGAACAAGACCCCAAGGGGGGTGGTCGGTGGTGGATCGGGTAGTTGGGACTTTGATGTTGAGAAGAGGGAACGCAATAGCGTTTGGGGAGCAGGTATTCTGCTACCAGTCACTGTTGATTGTAAATTAAGATAAGAGTTTACCGTGAGAAATGAGGGCCGAGTCTTACCACTAACGAGCTTCGAGTGGTTATCATAGAGCAATGATGTCCCAATGACTGAGACAAGTGTGATGACTGCTAAGAGGATAGGGAATTCAATTCTATAATCGGGTAGTCATCATCGTAAGCTAGGCATGAGAAACGAGACAGAAGAACCTACCCAACCAGGCTCTCATCCTCATCTCCATGATGGTGATGATGGCCCTCCGCATTTCCTGCGCTGAGCAAAAGATGCTCCAGGGTCTCCTTACATACATACACCGAGGAGAACATCAGATACACTGCCTGTCCGAACATCAACACCGTCTGAACCGGAGCGATCCTAGAAAAGTTTAGCTTAGCTTAGTTCCGTCCTGCGCGCCTCATCCTCTGGGAAACTCACCCGTAAGGCCGCCTAATCACCCTCCTCTCTTTCTCCGAAGGCGTCTCGCCTTCCCCACCCTTAGGTCTAAGATCCAACCACCTCGTCACAATGCTCCTTAATCCCACACCAAAGGCATCAAACACAATCCAGTACCCCAGACCCGTAACGGACAAAGACCCGATCTGTTGTCCGGACACCCACAACCATGCCCCAAGCATAAACTGCATGATCCCCGCGACCAACGCACCTTGCGGCTGCGGCTCGTCCCAATCGTCGTCGTCGTCGTTGCGGCAAACCTCCTTGCCCATCTCCTCACCTGGCATATGAAGAGATCCGTGTGCGTGTCCGTTTTCAGACGCTGGCGTGTGAGGCAGACACACATTCGTCGCCGCCTTGGCAGACTGTGGGAACGCAGATATAGGCGCCCAGGGAGATAAAGGCATAGGAGTAGGCTGAGTGTGCAATTCTTCTTCCTGCGTATGCTCGGACCCAGGCACCCCGTTCGAGCCTGGTTCAAGGAAAGAGAAGAAGCTGTGAGACATTGAGTGTTTGTGGTGGTGCCCCCTGCGCGAAGACGTCGCGGGCTGCAGGGGTGTTGGAGCACCCGTCACAGAGTTGGAGCCGGAGTTGGAGTTGGGTGATGGTGGACGTCCGCCAAAAGTGAATCCGACGCCTAGAGGTGCAGGTGGCGCCCCGCCTCCACGCCGAGAACGATGCCCGGGCATGCTTACGCTCGGTCCAGCGGCAGGGACAGTGCTTACTGGCGCCTCTTGAGGGAGTGCGAGCTCCTGAATACCATCCTCAGCGATAGACGCGGTGGGCAGAGAACCAGGTCGCGGGAAGAACACTGAAAGGTTGCGTGAGTGGATGCGGGTGTGACGCTTTGAATTTGTTGGTTGACTCGGGTTCATAGTCGCTCCAGTGCCATCTGGGGCAGAGTTGGAGTTGTTCATGGGTGTTGGAGCGGGTGGAAAGGCGTACATTGTTGGAGAGGATAGGGAGGATATGATTTTCGGTGGAGTCGGGGCATGGAAAGACGAAACGAGGGGTGAATGCACAGAAGGTGTGAAAGCAGAGACTGAACGTGTGCGGGCATGGGTGGGACCAGCTGGTGCGAGCGAAGAGCGGAAGGGCGAAGAGGTGTGGCCACTGATGCCATTTGGAGGATGCTGTAGATTGAATCCTTGACGGAATGGGCTGGTAGGCGGCGATTGACCCATGTTTGCTGACGAAAAGCTCCTTGTGTGGTGATGAGCCGGTGAAGACATGACACGGCTTCGAGGCGGAGGAGCTGAAACCATCGGAATTTCCTCCGGCGGTGGTTCAGCTTCCATAGGTCGTGCTATTAGGACTATGTTTTCGTCTTCACCCTTGCTAGACCTGCGGCGATGCAAATGTTGGCCTTCCATAGCGTATAGAATGAATGGGTATTGTAGAGAACGTGTTAAAACTTGCCCGAACTTAACGTAGGATTTTACTGGACAGGATAGTCAAATAGTGTTCACAGATTTCGTGGACAACTCACAGAGGATGTAGCAAATTCAAACCAAGTCTTTAGATTGTAACTTGTCCTGGTCTCAGATCCAGTCTATTGGACTCACGATATGAGAATACAAAACAATCGTTGATATACTACTCACACTGAAGAACGAGCTCGAAAAACGTCAAGTCAATCTAATTGCGGTTGACCTGTTGAAACGAAACTTGGCATTCATTAGACACGGCTGTCCCGCGTGTGATGTGGCAACCTACAACGCGATATAGAGAGTCTTACAAGGCCCAAGGCCCCGCGGAAGCCTATCTATCAGGGATAGACAGAAGAAGAGATGAAGAGTCTATACTCAGAATCGATACTGTACAAGGCCAGTTCGGGAGAAAGGTCATGCCGGACTGTCCGGTCGGAGTAAGATGGGCGCACGTGGTTGCTCAAGCTTGTCCCGCAACCGCCATCTTCGATGCAGCAGTCGCGACTTCTTCCCCCATTGCACAAGAATTCAGACTTTACGAGCGTTAACAACACGGAGGTTGTAATGTAAACTGATCGTGTGCTTAATTTATACTCTTCAACGTAAATGTGTTAATGATGTATTTCAGTTCAACCGGGGTAAGTGGTTTCCACATATAAGGGCTGTGGTGCCGCATTATCACATTGTCCGTCCATTCGACTACATCTACGAAAAAGCCCAGAGACGACAGAATCATCATGAGCAATTTGTAGACCAATTTGTTCTCTCATTGACCCTCCCGATATTCCCTCATTTCAACATATAATGATCCTGGTCAAAAAGTTAATCCTACTTGTCGAATGACGTTATAGTAATAGTAACGTGCGCTTATTCCACGAGGCGCCGGAATTTCAAGCAACAAGGTTCTGATGGTCTCGCCTGCATAATTCCGTGAACAACATAAATAGCGCGAGAAGTGGGGAGCATCTTTGACCTTGTGATAATCGTTCTTATTTGGTCGAGGAAGGACCGACGGAACTTTCCCAGAACCATCAACAACTTCGAATGCGTACCCCGCCAAAAACAGCGCAACAACCAGTTTTGTCTCCAGCTTGCCGGCTCTAGTCCCTGGGCAAGGGTGGCGTCCTAAGAAGATCTTCTAGCTTTGCACCATCGTCGACGACCGTCTTTTCGGCTTACCTGCTCCCCATCCAACAAATCCCAGAGGCACTTCCCTATCTTCCGCTCGGTCCTCGTTGTATCTGGTTGGATCAAACGAAAGTGGTTCGGAGTATATCTCTGGATTATGATGAACATCAGCCATAGAGAACGCCAAAAATTCCCCTCTGCCAATCTTCGATCCGTCGCCAATCTCTACGTCCTGATCTATATTACGCCTTAAAAGTGTCCCTGTTGCTACGAGACGCAGTGTTTCTCGAATTACCGAGTCCAGGATGGGCATTTCGTCTTCCCAGGCTGACAGAGGGATGCTTGCGAGGCGCTGGTGGAGCTTTTGTCCAGGAAGAGGTTCCGTGTGGTTGGCTATGAGCGCTTGCACTTCTACGGAGACTTTAGCCTTCCATTCGGGATGCATCCCGAGGTAGAGAAGGTTCCAGCAGACTGAGATTGCATTCAGTTCGAGAAATCAAGGACTACTTGGACACAGGTTCGCTTACAATGCATCCCTGTATTGGTTACCCCAGCAAATATAATGGCCAGTATATACTAAGCGCGCAGTGGTGTCGTGATGACCAAAATGAACTTCAAGGACACTCACCCCAATAATAGCATCGTCAGAATCACCCGCAGTAATGAACCCATCAATCGCAGAGTCCAGATTTATACTTCGGTTTCCAGCCCGAGCCTTCCGGCAAACACTGACGTACCCACAGAAAAACTTATACAGTTCCTTTGTCACTTTTTCCTTGGCTTTCTTAGCTATACCAGGGAACCAAGGGAACAAGAGCGCAAATGCCGTGGCGGTCTTTTCGACCAGACAGTATTGGCGGAAAAGTTTGGATACGGCTTTTTTGTCTTCGGCGAGTTCGCGGCATGTTGATAGGCGAACTGCTAGCTGGAAGGCAAGCTGCGTGTGACGCTTAGAAAATCGGGTACGTGGATGTGCATACATATAGTAACTCACTTCGAAGAGTTCTTGGAATGGATTCATAATCCCTTCTTTACCCCAACTTCCTGCGTAGCGCTGGATATCCTCGAGAAGAATTGGGATGACTATAGTTGTGATTATTACGTTTGAGCTGCTGGCATTGTCAATGACTCTAGACTTACGATGATTCAACCTGTCTTTTCTTGCCAGGTTCAGTACCCGCTTGATGAAGACGGGTGAAGTCCTTAGATCCGGCTCGATATCGATATCAGCGAGATGAGGAGCTCCTCCCATAAACATGAGATATCCATGGGGTAGATCCATCCCCTTCTCGTTAAAGAAGATTTGACGGCCTTTTTCGCCGGAGAGTGCGACGACGGTGTTCTGTACTAACTGTGAGACCCAGAAAGACATTCTGACTTAATCGAACTCTTCATACGTGCAGAATACGGAATCGGAACATCTGCGCGCCTGTTTTCTTGAAGTTGGACCACATGAAATCGTGTCTCTTCGTGAAAAACTGCCAGGAGATAAGGAAAGACATGCCATAGAGCCTGTGAATGCTTCCAGAACTTGGTTTGGACTTGAACTTAGGTTCGGAGAACCAGAGTTTGTGCGCAGCAGCGACAATGAATGCGAGAGCAAAGATCGCGAGGAGAGCTGGAGCTGAGAGAGATGCAGAAGGGACTCTATCTCTTGCGAGCATTGTGGACTGTGAGGATTAGTTGGTTGTCGATTAATGCAGGCTTTTTAAAGACACCCGCGTGCACGAACGTAAGGATTTGCCTTGGATCGAAAAAATCTGGGAGTCTAATTTAAAGCGTCTAGGGGTAAATCCGATGTAAGCCTTCATTCGCGGGAGCTGTTCTGTCTGTAAATTGGTGGATCTTCTGGAACAACACAAACGCCCCGTCGACGTCAATCTTGGTTTCGATTGCGAAGCTGTTTTTGAATCAAGGTGCTAACTAGGTGCATGAAAAGGATCCATAGATTTGGATTCCATGCCAGTGAAAAGTCTCATGAAGGAGTCCGACAGCAATTCGCACCGCGACGCCAGCTCGATCGAAACTCAACTATCGAGAAGCTGTGCCACGGACTCTGGATAACAAACCCTACTTGTGCACGTCACGAACTGAGTCACTCTGAATCTGCTGCTTTCAGATCGGAAAGCGTGGAGGTGACCAGGCACTCTAAACCAAGAAATTAGAATTAGGGGCTAAAACTACCAATAAGAAACTTCAAGCCTATTATAATTATCTTTGTCAGATTCTGATATGCATTCCCTCGTCCGATAATATCTCAAAACATTCCAGGTCCAACGTATGACAACCCCATCGTCCAACCTCCAGAGTTCTTAAAGAGGCAAGTCCGTCAATTATCGATTGCCTCGATAACACCATCCCAGACAGTGCACCGCTGCGGGTGGAACAAGGTCCTAGAAAAAGCTGTTCGAGGCGGGGTAAGATACTTCGTTCGTGAGAACTACGCTTGAGTAGATCTATTACTTTATCAGTGGTATGATGCCTAACATCAAGTGTGACCAAAAATGACAATTGCGGGAAAGAGAGAATCTCTACGATGGTTTCCTCAGCGTCGGGTTCAGGATTGTCATATGTGAATGCTTCTAGATGGCATCCAGACCGCGTGAGGAGGTCTTTCAATGAAGAGGCATGGGAGCGCTCTGTATTCCCTTTGCAAACTCGAACATCGTAAGACAGGAGTGCGGGAAGTGTAAGATGGTCTAGGACAGTATTTGCAGGCTGGCACATCCTGAGGACGATAGACTGGACTTCAGGGAGCACGATCCTACTGTCAGAATGGCACTCGTCGGAGCACTGGAATTGCGAAGAAAGAGTGTCGGGATGATAGATTGCGAGAGGGTCTGTATATCGGAGTTCTATGAGGTTACGGCAAAGTGGGAGTATTTTTATGAGAGACTGAAGTGACATGGTGACGTCGATGGATGTGAGCTGAGCCCAAGGAATCTCGTCAAGCTTATCTTCAAGGTATTCCATTTCCCACCGCCCGCTACGAAACACAGGAGAGGAGTGGATAGCTTGCCAAACCTTCTCCAATGAGGCCACTCCGCAGAAATTCTCGTTTGTGGCATCCCGGCTCATGATTGAGACGGTCTCTAGGAGAGGGAGAGAGCCTGGAGAGAGGCTGGACAAGACAGCAGGTAATTCTCGTGCGAATGTGAAATCAATAGTCTTCCAATGATGTGCTTGGTTGACGAGTAAAGATATGATTTCTGCTGTAAGAGGGTTTTGTGGGGAAACATCTGGATTTGTTTGGTCTACGCCAGAGCCCGAAAGACATTCATGAAAACGGATGTCGAGGGGAGAAGTGCCAGAGCGTTCAAGCCAGATATTAAGAAGAGGCACAAGTTGCTTTTTGTTGGTGCAAAGAATGTTGATTGATGACCACAAGAGTGGTGTGGAAAGAGCCACCCTTCGCCATTGTCCAGACACTTGGGAAAGTATCATCGGATCTAGAAACGAGTCTTGGTGAAGCGAAGTACGAGGCAAGGTTCCGCCGTGAGGAGGATGAATTTCCCAGTGATTGTAGACATTGTCGCAAGGCATGGATAGAAAAATCTTGACCAGAATCTCGACAGGAATATCCATGATGAAAGTGTCTTTTGCAACACTAGTATCTCTAATTACGACTTGTACTGACTTGTAATGGGAGACGAACGATGTCAATGGATCTTTCAAAGGAAAGTGTGAGAGATTCTGTAGTGAAAGAAAGAATTCTCGGATATTCACCTGATGGCAATCTATGACCAAAATCGTTAGAATTCGAGGACACAGGGAGAGGCGACGGAAGAGCTTATGCTTGAGAGTATGTATCGTGCTAATAAATACCAACTTCGCCGGCAGTGTTGTTAAGTCACAGAAGACAAGGGGCATGATTTGTTCCTGATATGGAAATGAACAAGTTCGAGCACACATGCAACGACGGAGTTGAAGAATACAGTCCTAAACAGTAACAAGGCCAGGTCATGATAAAGGGAATAATACAAGATGGAGGACACATTGTGGGAGTTTAGCTCGAACCTAAATAAAGCGCTGAAGGCCCCGCGGTCCAAGTAGCGTAATAGTGACGAGTAAGAGACAATCTCAGAGAGAAGCTACAGATCTTCAAAACTTCATGGACAGACCTGTCACGGTACAAACTATCATCATCGTTGTCTCAAAAAGCTTGTCAAATGTCAGATTCCGCTGGAAGAAATTGCAACCCGAGCACTTGATTCGTCTTAGATGTCCGGAAAAGTCTCTTCTCAGCAACAGCCAATTAAGTATGGTTCTTCCTTGGACGAGGTTTCTTTGGAGGATGATGTCCACAAACACAATTGGCTATTCAAAGACGGCCCTTTTCACCGAGGACGACCTGTTGTTGAATGCTGGGCTGAAAAACAAGTCCTTTGTATTAGACTCGGGAACTCGCCTCTTACACCGATGGGAGTCCATCCTGTAGAGTACCTACAAAAGCTCATTGACGAGTCCATCGATCCCAGCTCTCCGTTCCAAATTATCGCAGATTTTGAACCTGGACAGTGGCCCCTACAACAAGGGTATCGTCGTTTGGGGGAATACCTTGCCTTTGTAGGCGAACACGAATTAGACTACGGTAACTGGAGCAGCCTGCAAATATACCTTCCAGATCAAGCCCTTCCCTACGACCCACCTAGTACTCCCATCGTTCCCCTCGACGCTCTCATGAACCTCCGCCATTTAACATTGTATGGACATCGTAATCAACTGTGCAGGTCATGGTTACCTCTTGTCCCCTCCATCGTACAATCACTCTCCACTCTCGATCTCAACTGCGAGCTCTCCATTGAGGATTGTTTGCGCATTCTTCTTCATGGAAAGCGCCTCAAGCATTTTATCGTGGACGTCATAGAGAGAAATATTGACCAGGTCCTCACAAATTGTTTGCCCTCACCCTCAAAATACCGTTCCGGGGAGCACGAACGGTCCTATCTCGAATTTCTGAAAATTAAATCGTCGGCCGACATCAATCCCCTCCTCTACCCATTCTATTTCCCATCATTGAAATCACTTCATCTCGTCCTTTCGTACCCAGCGAAACCTAGAACCCTCCCTCCGGCTTTCGAATGGAAACATATGGAGCAAGTCATCCTCGTCTGTGATATCTTAGAAGAGGATTCTCAGTGGATCCAAAATGCTTGTAATTCCGAGACCCAGCACAGTCATATCGGTGTGTGCAGATTCTTAGGTCACGTCCAACAGTAAAGTCATGCCAGTAGCTACATTCCTTGTGAGTTCTCCGAATAGCGGATGCAACACTAGTGAGTGCTCATTTGCATGATCCGGAGATAGGCATCGATGTGTGTAACAATAACTCCCCGACGAAAAAACGCATGATTGGTCTCAAGTTCAGTATGTATCGCCAGGCCAAGATAATAGAGTGAAATAGAGTGAAAAATGCTTAAAGCATTGACGTCTCCCTTGATTTGATGTTCCACGGTCTTACCTGCCTTTGAGCTCAGACATTTTGCGCACTTATAAATCAGCGCTCGACGTTGACAAAAAAGAAGGTATGCATACATTGTAGTGTTGGATTTTTCATATGGTACACAGATAATGGTGGTGCATAGGTACTACGGGCATATGCAAAAATAATGGCGCGAGGCGTCGCATGCGGGATTAGGAATTCATAAAGGGTTGTAAGTTTCTCCCGTCTAATACTTGTAAATCACATCAAAAGCACTTCTGTCCCAACGTACGACAAGTGGTGCATTCGGATAGCGGGATAATAAATCAGAGACGTAAAGCAAGAGGAATAGCAGGACGACGAGTAGGAGAAGCAATAGGTTCCTTTGGAGAACTGTCAGCCCGGCCAACCACCATTTCAATCGCAGGTTAAAGTACTGCGCATTTTGCTGAGCCTTCTTGAATGAATCTTTCAAAGATGCATCGCTTGCGAGCTTGACATGCCACATCCGGCTGACTTGGAGTTTCCCACCAAGAGATTTCAAAAATTCTATTCCAAACTCGACGTTCTCGCGGATGGCACGCTTCGTCTGGGTGACTTCAGAGACTGATGGTTCTGTGGGCGTCATCAGCAACGGAATAACGAGGACTCAATCTCGTCTCACCGATAAAAGACATACAGTCGTAGAGTTCAAGTAGCATCGTGACTGCGATCGGCGACAGGCTGTCGGGTGTGCTTGGCTCGACAGGTTTCCAGTGGACTGGAGAAACGGGCTAGGAGAATCGTAAACAAACATTAAGATAGACATAAGAGAAGAGAACTCACAACGCAGGTCTCCAAGTTCCAGAGTTTCTTGATGTGCCTTAGATCAAACCCGCCGTCTGGTTCTAACGGCAGGACTGCTTCCAAACTAGCCCGCCAAAACCTTCGGCGTAGGAGGTCCAGAGATGTGAACAATCGAACGTGGACGTAGCTAAGGACGTTTAGTGACTGAAGATCAAGCTTGGAAACAAATCTTACCCCGGGGGAACGGGAGGGCGTTGTCGCGTCAGAAGTCTTCGGTATACGGACGGGAGCTTTTTTAGAACCTTTTCGTTCTCCTTATAACGCTCGGAAGGAGACATTGAAAATATGGAGGGCCCGCTGACAGCGCGTCCGATGCTTGAGTTATAGACCTTGCTAAGTATCTGTTGTTGGATTGGGACATCGCGGTAGTGGACGTGTTTATATCGACCATTGTCTTGCCTTTTGTTAGGGGAAGTCACCTGAGAACGATAGTTCAGAACCATAGGATTACGGCCGTTGAACATCCTGGACTAGAACATGAAGAGATATCGATATCTTGCCAGAGGAGGGGGCACAGGACGAGATATTGAGACGATTGGCAAGTCACTTTAAGGAACGAATACAAGGTCGCCATGAGTTAGTGATTGGTTGCCTAGGGATGTTTTACAAGGGCAACGTAACTGTCTTCGAAGTTTGAAATACAAGGAATGGACGAATCAAGTACAAAGACAACCGAAGATGTAAGAATACCAGAGTATTCCATATTGGTGTGCACATGGTACGCACATGCGATTCAAGCTGCAGAGAGGTTGGCAACAGCGGAAAACCTCTGACAAGATGAGAACATAGGGTCCAAAAAAGCAAGGGTCGACCTTTACGTCGCGCCCTTCGGAGATATGCGTAATTATTATATAATACATATTACGTGGCGCCATACTTAAGTCTCTTCATTCCAGTCTCTCAAGTACGCAGAAAACAGTCTCTCGCGCGCACATACAAGTGCACAAATTAAGTAGATAAGAGGCACGCGCCCCCGTGACAAAAACAGTATGTTTGTTTTTGCTTATCGCAGTGGAGATTTATTTTGTTTGGTTCCTCCTTGTTCCTTGTTTCCACTGGCCCTATATTTAGTAAATAAATGCTGTAGACTCTTTAAATATACTTCTTGCCATTAACTATTCACTTACTACAAAATTTGTACCCTCAAATCATGTCAGAAACATGGAAAAGTATTTGTTACAGAACACTGTGGCATCTCGAAGCCCAATCATTGGTCAAGAAAAGACTATAGAGCTCCTCCATAAGGGTTGTAAACATCAAACCCTCCATTTACTGATCCTGGTCATGATGCTAATCCATGCAGATATCAAGTTATTCTGAGATACTGCATTGCCATCATCAAGAGTTGGAGGTGCTGTTATCTGTATCAAAGTCTGCAGTACCACAATCTTACTGTGAAAAATCAACTGTTCATTTCCTAGGGCATAATGAAATACCACTTTCAATTTGCCTGGTGACTGCTAGAGCAGCTGATAATTTAATAGCTTTGTTCTTGGCCTTTCTGCAATACATGCTGTAAGATTTTGTCATTGAAAAACTTCCTGTGAATGTTAATTTGACTGTCCAGCCAAGACACCATTATCTGCTCTATTTATATCTGCTTAAAAACCAAAGTAAGATTTGCAAGGCATGTGAGTGCAGTATTTTTCTTCCTTCCTGTTTCAAGTTGCTTTTGTTGTGCTTTCTCAGCCCAGACTTGTTAAGTTGCAAGGTGGTGGTCACTGTCAGGGAACTTCCATTTCAGACCTCCATGCCCAACCGAAGCCAATTCTCCTTGACTCATTCCCACTCCCCAAGGCTTGGTTGACAACTCTGGGGCATTCTTCAGATGCCTGGAGATCTCCAGAGGTCATTCTCCCTTTTGGAAAACCCCCAGAACTTACCATGATGCCTTGTTGAGCACCTTCAGTTAACTCTGGATGCCTGTACAGTCATTCCCACACCTCTGCCACCTGCTGATGCACCACACCAGACAGCAGGGATCCTTAGACTTGTTCTCTTTGGATCCCCCTCTGCTAGGTGATTAGTCACTGTTGTATTGTCAATTACTGTTTCTAATATACTTTGGATTCCCCTCTGCTAGCTGCATGATTTAGCCATCACTCCTGGAGGTCACCCTTACAGCAGAACAAGT
>JAGGAV010000315.1:0-17589 GCA_017657295.1 Termitomyces sp. DKA64
CCTGTGGTACCTTTAGGATGTTCATCAAAGACTATGCTAAAGTGGCTGCACCTATCAACAAGTTGACTCAGAACCATGTACCATTTGTTTGGGAGAAAGAGCAACAAGTAGCAATGGCCCAGGTCAGGAAGCTGTTAGCTGCAAGTGCACCTCTGAAAAGAACTTGACTATGAGTCAGGAGGGGCAGTGGTCCTATCAGTTGATACTTCTTGGAATGCAGTGGGCTTTGGAATATTCCAAGAAGCTCCAGACAATCCTAAGCAATGCACTTGTGCTAAGCTCAGATACATCACCTTGAATGAGAGGAAAGCAATGTTCTCACAAGCTAAAAGAGAACTCTATGGTTTGATGAGAGCCTTGCAAACTAATAAGTATTGGCTAGTTGGCTGTAGGAAGCTTGTAGTGGAGACAGATGCTGAGCATTTGAAGGGAATGCTGAGCAATTCTGGAGTAGGACCTAATGCCACCATCATGAGATGGATTGAGGATGTACTACTCTATCATTTTACTTTGATGCATGTGCCAGGAAAGACCTTTAGTGTTGGTGGCCTGTCTAGAAGGCTCAAGCAGCCAGGAGATGAGGAGTACTCACCTGTTAATCCAGAGTTGGTGGACAAACCAAAGACTATGTACTTTGAATATCCAGCTAAAACCAACAATGAACCAGGATGGGAGGATTAACACTTGAAGAATTTGCAGATCAAATTGACACTAGAGGTGGCTATCTACATGCAGTAGCCACTGAAGTATCAGACTTTGAGAAAGAACTTGATAGAGCAAGGTCTCAAGAAGTGGAGCTTAGGAAGGCAATTCTAAGTCAGCAGCAGATATCCAGAATGGATTCTGTTGCAGTACTATCTCTCTCTCAGCTTCTATTACCTATAGATGGTACTGAGGAGGACAAGGAAGCAGACTTACAAGCCTACTTAGAGTATAGGAAAGGTGGTGAGAGTGAACAGTGGGATGATTTGCTACCCATTGTATAGAGTTGGTTACAGGACCCTAGCAAAGAACCAGAAGGATTGTGGGGTTGGAAACTAGACAAGTTCAAGTTTGCAAGGCAATTCTTCTTTGATCAAAAGGGGAGATTGTACAAGCACAATCATGAGGCTAAGCATAAGCTAGTAGTCAATACAAATAGACAAATGTTCATGCTTAAATCAGCCCATGATGCTTTGCAGCATAGAGGGGTTTATGCAACCAAAATGCTGATACAGGAACACTTTTGGTGGCCTGGAATTGATGGAGATGTGCAGCAGTATGTTGGGACATGTCACAACTATCAGATAAGACAGAAGACAATGGCAAATAGAGCACCAACTGTGACCTATACACCCTCCATCTTTCAAACAATCCACATTGATACCATGCACATGACTCCAGCTTCAAATGGCTGCAAGTACATTGTTCATGGTAGATGTGCATTGTCTTCCTGGATGGAGGGCAGACCTGCATGGAAGAATAATCACAAAATCATTGGTCAATGGTTGTTTGAAGATGTGATCTGTTGCTGGGGCTGCATTTCTGAGATCATCACTGACAATGCTAGTCAATTCAAGAAAGTCACAGCTTGGTCAGAAAGTAATATGGAATAAGGGGCATTGCTATCTCTCCATACAATTCTCCAGTTAATGGCAGGATTAAGAGGCCACATGGGGATGTGAGGCAAGCATTGTACAAGGCTTGTGAGGATTGCACTAAGTGGTTTTGGTTTTTCTACCATGTAATGTGGAGTGACCACATAACCATTAGACAGAGGTTTGGATGTTCACCATACTTCATGGTTACTGGAGCTCATCCAACCCTGCCTCTAGACTTAGTAGAGGCTACCTGGTTAATTGAATTTCCAGAAGGGCCACTATCTACAGAAGAGTTGATTGGCTATCATGCTAGGGCACTAGCTAAGCACCACCAACATGTAGAGGAGATGGGAGAGAGAGTGAGGAAAGACATGCTCCAATAATGGGCCTTAATGTTTGGAGAGGAACATAAAAGTTTCATCAAAGACTTTAACTTCCAGCCTTTGGTCTTGGTCTTGGTCTTGGTAAAGAACATGACCTCTAAAAGCTCTTCAAGTGCTAAAATGTTACCACATTTTTATGGACCCATGGTAGTCATTGCCAGGACCAAAGGCAGCAATTACATTGTAGCCAAGCTAGATGGGGCTGTTTGGCAAGCAAGAGTAGCAGCCTTTTGAGTTATACTTTATAAAGCTTGGAAAAAGCTAGCTTTTCTTTAGGGCATAGAGCAGTGGATAGACATCACACCTGCTAAGCTGAGAGAGCTAAGGGAGGAACTACAAAAACCTACTGAGGTTCAATCAAGACATCTCATTTGGGACAGTAGTGTTGCATGAGCCCACTGAGGAAGAGTTGGGAAGGACAGACACCAGCAGAGACTGATTGACCTTGTCAATATTACAAGCATCTATTAAACCTTTAATATGCTGGTAGTCTAAAAACAAGGCAGTTGTTGCATAGGGGTGTGACTTGGGAAAAGCCATTTTTCAAGGTGCAGTGAGGGTAGATGAGGGAACCATAAGGAGGAGATAGAACAGGTTGGCAGGCTTATGAGCTGGTGTGGATGTGTTCAAAGCAGAGGGTACATTGGACATGAAGACAAAGAAAGTTTCTCTTGAGAAAGAGAAAATTAGTTTTCACAAGGGAGTGATTGGGCTCATCAAAAACAGTGGAGGTGACTGATAGAAGTCATTACATGGTCAAGGGGAGGTGATACAGCTGCTACAAAAGCAGGCTGAGAACAGTCCCTAATATACCAAAAATGTTGAAAACTATAGGCTTGCATCAAAAACTGTAGATGCAGGGAACTTACCTTGAAACTCTAAGAAGTGTAATAAATGTAACTACAGGATGAACCAATGCAGAGAAACAATGAGCAAAACATGATCATGAAACTGAAAATCCAATGGGGTGGCTGTGCTTGGATCAGACTTTGTGTCCAGGCCCAAAATTACTGATTCCATCTAAAAGCTATGATACTCACCAGACTCTCACTAGCTCCTTCCCCACCCACTACACCAATCCTCAACCACTCACTACAGCCAGACAATGTCTCAAAACAACAGGTTCAACCCCAAGAAGTGGAGGAAGGATGAGAAATGATGAGGAGGGTGGAGTCAAAGTGATGGAGGATGGGGGTGGAGGTGAAGGCCTTTTTGAGGAGGGTGAACATGCTCATCTTTTCATGTTCCAGAGTGATCCAGACATTGTTGTAGCTGGAGCAGATCTCTATCTTAGTGTAGATCTTTGCCCTGTAGAGGTGGTCAACAAGATCACCAATCAGGGGGAGAGGGTACCATTCTTTTTGGTGACTTTGTTGAGTCCCTGGTAATTGATGCAAAGGTGGAGAGAGCTGTCCTTCTTCTTGGCAAACAGGACTGGGGCCCTGGTGGTGGAGATCAATGGGCATATGAAACCTTTGCCAAGCATGTTGTTGAGGTAATCCTTGAGGGCCTGCATTTCAACTTCTGACATGTTGTAGATCTTGCCAAAAGGGGGAAAGGTGCCTTCTTTGAGATCAATTTTGTGGTCATAGGATTGGTGTGGGGAGTTCTTTGGCACTTCCTTCAGAGAATATGTCAGCAAATTCATGGTACTCTGGAGGAACTACTTCATAAAAAATTTGTTCCTCTGTTTTGAATGGTTCTGGTGGAGTGTTGCTGGCATGGAGGTGTTCCTCTGGTAGTGCCAGGGTGATCTGAAGTTGATAAGCAGGGATGCCATCTTGTAAGATTTGTGTGAAGGGGACAGCACCAATAATTTTGATGTCAAGGGCTTTTAGGTCAATGGAGCTGGGTGTTGGAGGTGTGGTGGTGGGGTCCAGGGTTGTCTGGGGGCATTGGGTGGGGTAGTTCAGACCCTTGTACCAATTTCAGAGGATGTTGAGGAGAAGCCTTCAGAGTGGGCCTAAGGGAGATTGGGGCAGGAGTGTTTCTTCCTCCTCTTCTTGGTTGTCCTTAGGTGTGGTGGGGGTGCCAGTGGCTCCAGTGTTGCTAGGAACAGGTTTGGAGTCATTGGGATCATGGGGGGAGTAGGGGTGGAGGGGGATGGCAGCTGCCAGGCATGCTTTGGGGCCGGGGAACTGCATGGTAAGGTCCTTCCAGTCAATGTTGGGGTTGATGTCTTGTAACCAGGATAACCTGAGCATGATTGGGGTCATCTCCAGGAGTTGTGTAACAAGGAGGCAAACCAGGAACTGCAGGCCATTGTTGAGGGTGAAGGAGCTGGGATGGAATTTGATGATTCTGGTGCATGCTGGGCTCCTGTCAAATAGCTGGAGTTCTAATGATATGTCAAGGGTTTTATGGGAGAGGTTAAGCTGGTTGCTGATGAATATGCCAGAGGCCTCACTGTCAATGAAGGTAGGGAGGACAGTGGGGGAGTTGTCAAGTCAGGAATTGATGATAAATGACTGCATAGACTTTGAGCAGAGCTGTGGAGGAGTCCAGGGAACAACAGCAGTGTCCTCCAGGGCATCAGGGTGAGGTAAGACATCAAAGGGGATGGTTTCTAGATCTGGCAAGCTATTCCAGTTGAGGCAGAGGATGAAACTTGGCCAATCAATGTGGAAGTTAGTTATGTGGAGCCAGGAAAACCTGAGTATGAGGGATGTGGAAGCATGTAGCTTTGTGACTAGCAGTCAGAGGTCTTGCTGCTGTCCATTGGCAAAGATGATTATTGTCTCCATGTAGTGGGTGATGTTGCTGGCAGAAGTAGGGCTGCTGTCAAAGAGTTTCAGGAGAATGGGGATGGGGGGTCATTGGAGGGGTTGCAGAGCAAGTGTTGCCAGGGACCCATCAACAAAGTTGTCAGTGGTGCCACTGTTGACCAGGGTGGGGACAGAGTTGGTGGAGAAGGGGAGGGTAGTGCAGAGGAAGAAGGTATGGGAGGAATGGAAAGGGAGATGTGCTGAGAGGGTGTTTGGAGAGAATGCCATTGTGCAGAGGAATGTAGCTGGGGCAGAGAAGACATCAAAGTCTGATCCACAATTTAGTGTGTCTTCAGGATCTAAACTGCCAGGTCATTTTCCATAAAATGGAAATTGCAATCTTCTCTATTGATAGTCCATACAGTGCACCCCATAACCTGGCATTCAGGACAATCATCAATGAAATGTCCCTGCTCACTGCACAAGATGCACACACCCTCCTTCTGTTGTTGCTCCTGTATCTCCATTGGTACATCAATCTAGGGCCTGTCCTTGACCCAATTAACACACAGAGCTTCTTAATCATCTGTAGGGTCCAGGATATTGTCTGGGTCCAGAAAATCATTGGGCCTGGGATCCAGAGATTCCAGGGCTTCACAGAGGTCAGCAGTATTGAGCTGGGCAGAAGGACAGGGTCTGGGGGGTTGATTGGCACTGGCTGGGCCTCATCCTGAAGGAAGACAGGGTGCAGAGTTAGCAGGTGTTGTGGAGGCAGTGGTCTAGTTGCCATTGGTCTGAAAAATGGAGAAGAGGGTCAAGGTCAATCAGTGTGAGAGCAAACCAGACTGCTATCCTCATCCTCATTCATCTCTACTGCTTGCAATTTTGTGGCTGCCAGTTGGGGTTGCCAAAAGGGTGCCAGGTGGTCTGGGTGGCCACATTTTCACTCCAGTCTTCCCAATAGTGTTGGTAAATCTGGGTGACAAGTACCTTGTAGCCATCATGTGTAGGTTGGTTGGGGGCAAGGCAGAGAACCTTGATCTATTGTGGGAGGACATGGTGGAGGGCAAACTGGAGGGCATTGTAATTCCAGCCTGTCTTGTAGGCTTCTCACTTGAACTGGATGATGAATGTTGTAAACCACTTGTTGTCATGCATCTAGAGGTTGTAGAGGTTCTCTTCTGCCTCTACTACAGTGTCAAATACTCTGAACTTACTGCCATGTAGTGGTTAAAGGCAATGCCCTGTAAATATGAGGTGGCAAAGACCACCCATGAGCTCTCAAGCTGGAAAGCTATGGGGTTAGCTTGGAACATTGTGAGACACTTTGTCAGGAAGTTCTGCTATTCCTGGAGGTCTTGGCCATTGAAGGGTTCCAGTTTCTGAATGTTGAGCTTTTCTTCCCAAGCCAAGGCATCACAGGTATTATCCTGAGGGTTCTGGGTTTGGGGCAGTGGCCTGGCATTGTAGTAGTTATAATAATAATTGTTCCTGCCTCTGCATTGAGAGGGAAACAGGTCCATAGCTGGGCCCCATCTGCCTGGGGGTTCACCATGAGTGTTGGACATAGACATCATTGCACCATCCATTGTCAGTATTTTGCTGATTTACCTAAATTTTCTTTTATATACTCACCTCTTTTTGCACCACTTTTCTCTCTCCTGCTGATTCTCATTTAATTCTTTATACATAAACCTTATTTCTGAAAACTAGACATACTCAAAACCAGCTTCCCTCAGCTATCTGCACTATTGTGTCCAACTCTGAGAGTGAGCTTATATATTCTTACCTACTGAATTACTTTAATTATGTCATACCAGGAGGTCAGAGCAGCCCAGGGGGTTAAGTGGGTCTGGGTGCTCTGGGGCCTAGAAGCCAATGGAGAGGGGCTGAGGCATTGGTGCAGGGTGGTGCATATCCATAGGAGGGGTGCAGGTTGACATGGAGGGGGTCAATCACAGTGGGAGTTTTAGGGCTCCATCCTGAGGGGCAGGTTCCCCACCAGAGGTCTCCAGTTCATTGATGTAGGAGAGGGTATGGGTGGAGGCAAGGTTGTTGTCAACAGGAGGAGGTTGGAGGGGTCCTCAAGGGCATGGCTTGTGCTTGGAGGGTTAGTCCCAGGTGTGGAAAGCACTGGGAACAGAGTAGGCCTGGGGTGCACCAAAAGGCCAATGATGTGGGTGGCAGGCTGATCAAAAAGAGTCCTCCCATGAGGTTGAGGTGATCTGCCCATGTCTCCAGGATTCCACATGTTGAAAATGAGTCATATTTTCCATTATGTTCACCATCAATCTCTAAGTGTACATTTTTGTTTCATTCCATTACAGTTTCAGTTTAATTCCTTCATTTCATTCTAGTTTCAGTTTCAGTTTCAGTCTGGTTTCTTCATTCCATTCTAGTTTCAGTTTCAGTTTCAATTTCAGTTTGGTTCTTTCATTCCATTACTGTCTCACTAAGATCCTTCATTCCATTCATGTCCAAACAGTATATAATGTAGGCACATTTACCTGAAGTCCTCAGTTTCTAACTCCAGACTTCAGGTCAGTATTTTACATGCTTTCAATACAATCAATCTCTAACTCTGGACTTCAGCTTTAGTGACAATATTGTCCCCTGTGCTTTGCCTGTTTCTAACAGGTTATGGGCCCCAGCATTTACACTGTGCTGAGTCAGCCTGCTTATCTAATACAATTGTGGGTAACAAGTCATATGACTTGCCATGTCAGGAGGGTGTGTTAGATGATTACAGTTCGAATCATCTGACAGCTTAGAGCTCTGAGTTACTACACAAGCACTATCCAGTGTTCCAGTCTCTGCAGTGAACCAAAAGTGATAGTAGTAGAACCATCTTATGCCTAGGATGTATCAAATATGACTTCCTAGCTCCTTGTGTAACTAGACCATGTAGCTCAGTGGCTAGAGCATCATGAGGGGTGCATATCTAAGGTCCCAGGTTCAGTTCCTGGTATGGTCACTTTTCCATTTCTAACACACAGATGTCACAATGTCCCAGGCTGATGAGGAGAGCATGAGTGCATTTATTTGGCAAATTCTGTGGGGAAGATGCAGAGGGAGTGGATGACTTTGTTGTGCTGCTGAATGTAGGCTTTGACCTGCTGCTGTCTAGGGGAGGGTGGGGTTTGAATTTGGGGGGCAGTGGGACATTAAGGCAGAGGGGGGAAATATCTGTCAGGTTATTCTGAGGAAACCAGGACCACAGCAGGGACCAGGTAGGCATAATAAGGTCCCAGGATGAGGAAGGCTGGGTTGACTAGGGCTGTAGGTGCCCATGCAGCCATAGGAGTCTCAGGCAATCCTCCTGGCAGCATGCAGGAGTAGGTCCCTTCAATGGGGTACAACAAGGGGGAAGTTCATGATGATGGGGCCATAGGGTACTTGGTTCTGATCTGGAACCCAGTATCAGGAGGCCAGTGCAGCATAGCAATCAGCAGGCATTGTCAAATAGAACAGGGCATAATAAGTTCTGGGTACTGGCTGACCATAGATGTCAGCTAGGTAGCTGGCAGGTGGGTACATGGGTTTATATGAAGACATCAGGAATGTGGTAAGGGAGTCTTGATATTATGTCAAGTTTCACTGACCTTGAAGCTCAGATTCACTGGGCAAGTCCTTACTAGGTGGACATGACATCTTACACATATAATACATGCTCTGGCAGGCTCCAGACAAGAGGAACTGACTATACAGGGTCTGGGGAGTGGTCTGAGCAAGTACAGGGAACTCTAGTGAGGTGTATGGAGTAGGGCAAGCAAGGAACAAGTACTGGGGAGTAAGGTATGGAATTCTGGAGGCAGCTATCAAGAGGGCTGGAATATTTGGGTCATGCAAGTGAGGGAATAGGACTGAGGGTTGAAGGAAAGTTGGGCACAGATGATCAGACCTTGGGGGTAACTCAGAATGGGATCCAAGCAAGTATGCAGGATGGTTGGGAAAAAGCAGAGGCCATAGATGGAGGAAATAGAGTTGAGACAGAACAGGCACACAAGACAAAAAGGGAAAGAGATGAGACAAGACAAGAGACTGAAAACAAGACAAGATGAGACAAGAATGGAAATGAGATGAGATTGATACAATAAAGAGACAAAGAGACTGGAACAACAAGATGGAGATGGGTACAAACATAAGTAATATCAAGACTACTGTAACTGATATTACTCTACAACTTAAACACTAGTGAGGGACCTCCTCTGGGACCACAGGTCTAAGGTTAGGACTTGTCAGGGCCACACAGGTCTGACAGGTGTCAAGTATGATTGTCCTGGTGTGGGGAGCATTCCAAGACTGGTAGGCAGGTTGCAGTGGTGCTTGATGCATCTGTGATGCATGCCAGGAGAGTCAGAAGAAGCACTGGAGCCATCCAAGTATTCAGGAGGGATTGGGAAAACAATGGGGGCTGCTGGAGGAAGTGCTGCAGTTTGCTGGAGAAGCATTAGGGTTTGCTGAGGTGGGTGCCAGGGTTGGGGGGTTGTAGTGGCTCAGGGAGAGTTGGGATATTCTCTGAGGCTGTTGAGCTTAGTTGGAGTGAGGTCTGGGAGTTCAGGGACAGGTCATGACAGCAGCTATCAAGAAGGTGGGAATGTTTAAGGTCACATGACTGAAGGGAGCAGGGCCAGGGATGAAGAGGGATATGGTATAAGGTGATTGGATCTTAGGGATGACTCAGAACAGGGTCTGAGCAAGTATACAGGGTTGCAGGGAAAGGTATGGGAACATAGAAATGGAAATGGAGGCCAGAGATGAAATGGAAGATGAAGTTGAGACAAGAGAGGCACACAAGACAAGATGGAAATGAAAAGAAACATGACAAGCAAGACAAGACAAGACAAGACAAGACAAGATGAGATGAGAACAAGACAAGACAAGACTTGGGATAAGAACAAAATAGAATTGAGACAATACAAACAAATGTGAGAATTGGAACAACAAGATGAAACTGCAAACACTAAGGTAATATCAAGACTACTGTAGCTGATACTACTCTACAACTTGAATACTATTGGAGAGACCCCCCTGGGGCTGTGGGTCTATGGTTGGAACCTCCACATGGATCAATGGGTGTCAGCTACAATTGTCAAGGTGTGGGGAACATCCTGAGACTGGCAGGCAGGCTGCAGTGATATGTACCCCTGATGTGTGATGCATGTCAGGGGGTCAGAAGAAGTATCACCCAGGTCTTTGGTTGAGGTTCAGGGCCTTCTCTCAGGGCTTGCTAGAGAAGCATCAGGGTCTACCAAGGCAGGCACCAAGGGTGGGAGGAGGTGAGGTGAAATTGTAGGGGGTTAATATGTGCTCTGGGGCTGTTGGAGTTTGTTGGGGTGAGGCCCAGAAGTCTAGGGATGGGTTGTGACAAGGACCTTCTCTGGGGCCACAGGTCCATGGTGTGGGGGCTTGTTAGGGCCATGCAAATTGATGGGTGTTGGCTATGATCATCCAGGTGTGGGGAAACATCCTAAGACTGGCAGGCAGTTTGCAGCAACCATTGATGCAGAATTGTGATGCATGATGCATGCCAGAGGAGGTCTTAAGAATTTTTGGAGTTGCTGGGGTCATTGGTGGGGGCTGGGGAGTGTGAGGCCTACCAGGGGAAGTGCCAGGGTTTGCTGCAGAAGCATTGAGGTCTGCCATGGCAGGCACCAGGGGTGGGTGGTGGTCATAGGGGTCTATTGGGCATTTGTGCATGCTCTGGGGCTGTTGGGGTTAGTTGGGGTGACACCCAGAAGTCCAGAGAAGGGTCATAACACTTTGGATTCAATGAGGTCCAGAGGGACTTCTAGGCTTGCAGCTGTTTGGCAGGTGTTACATACAGTTGGTAGGCCTGAGTCCCATCTCAGAGGATTCTGGCAGATGGGGCAGCCCCTATGACATGCAGATGATGTCCCAGAGTTTTGGGGTTTACAGTTTTGGTGTTTCTGGGGATGGGAGAAGCAGTTTGGAGGAAGGAGGTTCTCAAACTTGTTGTGGGGAATGTTTGGAGAAAAGTAGTTGAGTGTTGGGGGTTGAGGAGGCTTTTTTGGGGAAGGGGTTGGGGAAGAGAAATTGTTGGCACCAGCATTGTGGCTTTTTGAGGAGGAGGTGGGGTTGTTGGTGTCATGGTTTCCTTCCTCCCCACCAAGGTCCTGCAGTCAAGGCTGGAGAGGGGAGTTGGGGTTTTTGGGAGGGGGACAATTGGGTTGGGTTCATCCTTGATGGTGGAGGTGTCAGGATTGGGGGGAGATTCCTGCAGCCAGCCAGGATCCTTCACCATTGAATGTCATCTTCATGGCCTTCTAATCAATGCCAGGGTTGGAGTGTGAGGATGATTGGAGTGGCAGGTGCAACTGGGTGATCTGCAGGTCTACTGACTCCAGGCCATTTGGTAGGGAGATTTTATCAACATGATGGTGCAAGATTAGGCTGGAGGTCATAAGTTGGCCACTGAAGAGTTGAAGTTTGATTGGAGTGGCCACTAATTTCACTGGGGAGGCCCAGTTCCATTCTTGTTGAGGTTCCAGTTGCTCTGCTGTTGATGAGGGCAGCATGGGTGGTGCCTCTGGTTCTGAGTGTGACATCAATGGTGAAAAACCATGCCAAATTCAAATGTAGCTTGCTGAGGGATCTGGAGTTGGTCTGTTTTGAGTTGAAGGGGAGAGAGAATGGGCTAGGGGAGGGATCTTCATGGTTCAGGGCCATTGCAAGGGTCCACCTGTTGATGTGTGGGTTGGTGGATTGGAGCCATGGTTGACCCAGGAAGATGGGGGCAGCTTTGTGTAAACAGGTGATGAGCATCTGGAGTTCTTGTTCCATGCCATTCTCAAAGTGGAGTGTAATGTGGGTGTAGTGAGTGACTTCTCTGGTGGAGGATAATCCCCCATTAAATAGTCAGAGTGAGCTGAGACTCAGGAGCTGAATTCAGGAAAGGGAGGAGTGGTGGACCCAGTCTTTGTCAACAAAATTGTCCATGGTGCCACTGTCAACTAGGGTATTGGCAGCATTGAGGCAAGGGAAGGGGTTGGGGGATGTCCACAGTAGGAAGGTCTAGGAGGATCAGGAGGAGAGGTATGCCATGAGGGTGCCTGGAGCAGGTGCCAAAGTGCATATGTATGAAACTGGGGCAGAGAAGATTTCAGGGTCAATTCCATAATTCAGCACATCTTCCAAGTCAACTAAATTGCTGACTTGTTTTCCACATACTGGAACTCAAATTTGTCCCTGTTGATTGTCCAGATGGCTTGTCCAAGAGTGTTCTGGTCTGGGCATTCCTGGACAAAGTGCCCAGGTTTGCTGCAGAGTAGGTATACTCCATCTCAGCATTGCTGCTCCTTACTTTCTTGGGGAATGGCTACCCAGGGGTGGTCCAAATGGCAGGATTGGTTGGCCTGCAACCACTTGTCCTCAGAGTCTGCATTGGCAGACTTGGGGTCATTCTTGTCCTGCTCAAGGGTTCTCTTCCTGCTATCAGAGTCCAAAAGAGTGGCCTAGAGCTGGGCAGGGGGTCATCCCACATTGCCTGGACTGGGGCAGTCATAGGTTTGTGCAAGGGGATTGGCTGGGAGTCAGTTTGCAGGGTTAGGTTGCCAGGGTCCTATCTGGGGTTTCCAGAGGCCTCCAGGGAATCAGGATGTGTAGGCTTCCCAGTTGGAGAACAGTAGGTGATGGGGGTTGTACTGGAGAAATGCAGTGTAGTGGTCCAGGGCTATCCCATGCAAATAGGACAAGACAAAAGCAACATGGCCTGGTTGGTGGCAAAGGCATGGGGCTTCCCCTGGAAAGTGTTATGACATTGCATTAGGAAGGTGCACCACTTCCAGGGTTGTACCCATGGAAGGGTTTGGGCTTCTGAATGTTCAGCTGTCCTTCTCAGACTAGGGCTTCACAAACTCCATTGGCTTCTGCTCAATCCTCCTGGTTTCAGGGAGGGGGGCTGGCATTGTACTAATAGCAGTAGTGATTCCCAGTCCCTCCTGGGGAGAAAGCACTTACAGCCAGGCACCATCCTCCATGTGTTCCACCTTCTGAAGGTCCTCCAGGGGGCAGGCCTCCTCCTCCTGGTCTGATGGGGGGGGTCTTCCTGGCATCCATTCTGGGGGTCCTCCAGGCAGTCCAAAGAGTCCTCATAGGAACCTAAGGTTTGGAGGCCCCAGGGGAGGCCTCCTGGGGCAGCAGCTGGTATAGGTGCCAGTACTGGAGGTCCAGCTAGGGGTGGTACTGTGAGGTGGGGTTGCAGGGGAGGATGCTGGCAGGGGTGATGGAAGTTAAGATGCAGAGGGTGGGCCTGGGATCCAGTGCATAGGGGTGGTGGGGCATCAGCTACCAAAGTGGTGTGGGGATCCTCATCAATGTAGCTGAGTGTGTTTAGATTGGATTTCCCTCTTGTTTTCAGTTTGTTGTGCTTTGGTGGGTTCCTGGGTGGCTCAGTCCCATTTTTGGAAGGTACCAGCATTTGGGGCCAAATTAGAGCAGGGTCAGGCTGACAGGCCCACATTCCTTGCAGCAGGTTGGTCAAATAGTCCTCCAGAGAGGTTGAGGTTTTGGAGGAGTATCAAGGCAACTTTGGGGTTGTTCCAGTGTTAGCTTTTGGCATCCTGGGTATCTATAACTCTGTGAGGTGTGGGCTCCCAATTTTGCTGCAAGTGGAAGGAAAAGGTGGGGTTGAAGGTGTTTTCAAACCTTTCTGGCAAGAGCAAGATGTGGACTTTGCTGACTAGGTTGTGCAACTCATTTTGCAGGGGAGGCACTGTCCCAGAGAAGGTCAGGGGCTTGTGCTGGTAAGTTACCTTGCTCATAGAGCTCATAGAATGTTACTAGATGGTCTGCCCAGACTTTATCAGTGGCCTCCAGAGAGCAAGAACCTGCTAGTCAAATAGTTCAATGACTGGAGTGGAACATACAGTTGCTCCAGGAATGATCCAGAGATTATGCAAGGTTCCAGAGATGTTATGTTGTGGGTGGAGGTTGCTCAAGTCTGTGGGAATATTCTGTGGACTGAGGGAACTACACTGGAGAGAGAAGAGAAACAGATAGAATTGAGAAAGAGAGAAAGAAGACAGATAAGTAGAAAGAGATAAGGAAATTTTGGCAAGATCTAGACTAGCTACTAACTACATCAGGGCTATGGCTATATACTCAGAGTTCTTGGGGAAGGTTGGCAGGGCAGGGTTTTATGGGCAAGGTGCTGCAGCAACCAGAAGCAATCCCAGGGCAGGCTCCATGAGTGTCTGTGGTAGGGGGGGGGGGCCTGGTTCAAGGGTGGGCCCTGGGACTGGGGCAGGTCTGAGCCCTGGGCCCTGGGTCCAGGAAACTCAGGAGCTGATCTATTGATGTGTAGGTGTGGGCAGGTCATGGAGAGTAGGTGGTGCATGGGGTAGGGTGGGATGGGTTCTGGGATGGTGGGTGACATTCATGGAGCAAAATTGGTGGGGTCCCAACATATATGTACAATGACTACTTAGTAATCCATGCTGACAGCCAGTTTTAGCCATCAAGAAGCTCCCTCTAGATGATGGTAGGAACATTTGAGATACCTTGATCTTCCTATGCCACCACTACTAATAGTCCAAAACTCCCATATCATAGTGTTTCTTGGGAAACATTTGAAAATTATTTCATCAGTATTTGTCAAGTATATTAAGAATCTTTTTACTCCATTTTTTTGAGAAGAATAAAGAAAATATACCTAAGCAATGTTGAAAGGATATTTGATAAAGGAATCTTGAGAAGATAAGACACAGTCAAGAAATATGATTATTGTTTCTTAGGCATTTCTCAAAAAAGGGTGAAAGAAAGTATTTTTTATTCCTCAGGAAATAGTATAGAAACACAAAAAGAATTTCTTTTCTTTTTCCAAAATTTTATTCTGATTCTTGAGGAACACCTATTGGAAACCATGTGACATGTTTCTAACAAGTGTTTCTCCAGAAGTGTACAAGATCACCCAAAGTGACAAGTGAGGAAGAAAACATTCAATTCAAAGCTATGTACATTATAGGGCATGACAGGAAAAGCTAGTTAAGATGGGATTTTGATGGATTCAAGGAGAATCAGAGATATTGAGGGCCTGAGTGGTGGACAAGATTCCAGTCAAAGAAAAAGAAAACATGATGGCAGAGGTGTGTGATGGGGCACAATAATTTATTGCAGAAAAGGAAGGGAACCAATGTGAGGGGAAGGCAGTAGATCAAGTGATCTGAACTGCAATATAATGCACCCCTCATCCAATTCTTCTAGCAAATATATACAGATGGATCTTGGTAACAATCATAACTACTTGAGGTTACTAAGCTGACCTCCTGATAAGTTCACCTGAGGGTTCAACAGACATGACTGCGCCTCACAGACAGATTATAATGTGAGAAATTACAGACAAGTAGAATAGTGGTGTGATGGTACAGTCTGAGTGATAGTGTGATGCTCTGCCAGGACTAAGTGGGTGACTAGTGATGCCATGTACAAGTGGCGCTGCACCACAAAAATCGGAATTCGGATCTTTCTTGGCTCCTTTCTGGGAACAAATGAAAGACAAAGGACATCTTGTAAATGACACTCTCACAATGCACAGTAAACCAGTATAATGATGTTTGCTGGCTAACCTTGTTGACTTCAATCCTTATTTGGACACTCTTTGTATTCCCTTCAAGGAGTCTCTTGTTCGTGCCACTGGCAGTACAATTGATCTGCAGCGTCTTGTTCAAGGATTACAAACGTATCGGATGAAAGATACAAGGACCCCATGCGAACAGTAGCCTCTCACAGCACATCAGAACCTAGTACAATGGTTTTGGCCGCTTTGCCGGTTTTCATTGCCTTTAATCCGACAATCTTGTTCTAAGACTTTGTCTTTCTCGAGCCGAGTTTCTTGTTCTCCTATCACCACTAGATGTTCCGTTCAAGATACAGCTGCATCTTGTACTTTTCAAAAGGAGATGCATTGTTAATGGTTGCCATGCTCGAGGTTTAAAAGCTCGTGTTCTGTCCCTAGACAAGATCATACTGCATCCAAATTAACAAATCTCAAGTTGAACTTGAAGGCCAGTGCAATTATGATCCCAAATATCTGTCACTGACTTGATTTTCTCATATACAGCTCAATCTATCAATAGTTGCCACAGCACTGCATAATGAAAAAAACGATAAATAGTGTTGCCAACCAATTCAAGGCTGTATATGGTCGGTCAGATGGCTCACACAGACCTGATGACAGAGTTCCAGGAAGAACCTCCGAATTCCACTCGAGTTCTCCCAGGTGCGATACACCCCATCCTATTGTGCCACTATCCGTCTTGCCAGTTCCCGTCCCACAAACCTGGGACGCCATCGTCAAGCTTGATTTTGATGTTCAAAACGCTATCAGTGCAAGAGATTGCCTAAATGTGCTCCATAATAGTCACCGTTTGAAGTCGCTATCTGTTGTTCTGTATGAGAACTTGGATTCTGAATCGAGCCGGAACCCGATCGTCCGGACGGAAACACTAACGACCATTATTATCTCAACCACATTCCGACTTTCACGACACTTCCTTGATTCTTTCATGTGTCCGGGGCTGGAGACTTTTTCATTGACAAGGGATGCTTCAACAGTAGATGCTGATGAAGAGAGGGAATGTATTGGCTTCAAGGGGCTTGTAGAGAGATCTCATGGCCGCCTACAATCGCTATCGCTATCACACATGTTACCATCGTCTGAGGAGCTGGTAGGGTTCATTGGTCTACAGAATATAGAGAAACTTCGAGAACTGTCTATTTTCGATGACAAGACTATCTTCGAGGACGGAATACGCCAGCCACCAGTCACAGACTCACTCATACTGGCTCTGAGTGCAATTCACAGGAAAAATGACGGAACCAGGGAGATCAAGCGATGCACACGTCTCAAGAATTTGAAGCTCTGCCCCTGCTGTGCTGTAGATGGGAGACTGTCCGAGCTTGTTAATCTGCGATCTCGGGAGGAGAACTCTTCGTTCTCTCTTACCTATTCAACAACGGTCTATAATAAATGGGATTGTGACAGTCTGTACAATCTCGCGCGATGCAGGCCATGGCTTTCTGTGAAAGAGCAGTACTAGTAGGAAAGGCGGTGGTATTCACATTATTTATGCATGAAATAAACAAACAATCCTAGTCGAACGTCAGGACAATTTTAGACCTTGTTCCCTCAGATAGCTCGAAGTGGCTATATCATTCTTTCTATCATGAGGCCTCCAAAAATCTTGTGGAAGCTCGACACTTTTGAGCCCATGAGGATCGTGACTTCCTTTCCACCGAGATGAGACCATACGTGAAAAAACGTCATCAGAGATGGCATATTTTTTCTCGAACCCGATCGTGGACAGATACGGAAAGACCTGAGCTGAAGAATCATTGTCAATGCTCCATGTGAGCTTCTTTGCAACCTCATCTGTCAAGTGTTGCGCCAAAGTCAACCTGAGTGAGCGTATGGAGTGAAATCACTTCAGTTCGAGAAAATTTACAAGCTCATAACGGAGGTTCAAGCCATATTGAGGCCCCATTGCACAGATCGTTAAGTGATAAAGCACGAAACCAGAACGATCGATGAGACGTTCAAGGCTAGAACAATCCTCAGGTCTAGGTAGCAGGAGGGTGTTCAAGGACGGAAGGCTTAGGGCATTGAAGAGCGCTGCAGGATCATCAGAACTTTGAACACTCAATGAGTGCAGGCTTTCAATGGTGAGAGTGGAAGAAGCAATGTTGATTGGGGAGTGAACATAATAGCTGAAGAGAATGTCTTCAATTTGCGGTAGACAAGACAGCAACTCCAAACACTCTGTGGTTCGAAAACGCGCCCCCATGACAAGCTTTCTAAGATTTGGCCATATAAACGAAGAAATTCGAGCTGGAGTTTCGAAATTCCAGGATAAACTGGACAGAGTTGGTATGAGTGCGAGAACGGTAATGATTTTGTTGGCA
>JAGGAV010000316.1:0-17526 GCA_017657295.1 Termitomyces sp. DKA64
AAGGGCTTGTGGAGAGTTGGAATGTGCTCCCTGGGCTGTTGGGGTTAGTTGGGCTACTACCCAGGAGTTGGAGTGAGCAGATAATTGACTGGATCTGCCACCAGGTCACTTTTGACTGTCTGGCAGTGGGCCACTTTGGACCAGCTATTTTCTTATGCCTTGTTGCCAGTTGTACAGGACACTGTATACCCTGCAGTTCCAGGTATCTGTCAAAGCCTTCTAAGTTCTTGCATGTTTCCAGGGACTCCCAAGTGGTCTTCCCTAGGCTCCAGCAAACCTCAAATTCAAGGTTCACCCCTTTCCACCAATAACCTCTCAGGTCATTGACAAACCACTCCTGCTCATCCAGGGCCCCAAAGTCATATTGGGGTTGCCTGATTAGGGAAGAACACATTGTCACTCATGTAACTTGGGGTGGATATTGTTTAGAGCTGTTCCATGCTTGTTCCATCAGTGGATAATCCACTGGATCCAGTGGCAGGTCACTTTTGACTGGCTATTTTGGACAGCTGTTCCACCCATGTCATCTCAGCTGTAATTAACCTGAATAATTATTGTTTAGAGCTGTTCAATCAATTATTGATTAGAGCTGTTCCATGCTTGTTCCATCAGCAGATAATCAACCAAATCCAGCAGCATGTCACTTTTGACCAGCTATTTTTGAGAGCTGTTCCACCCATGTTGTCTCAGCTGTAATTAATGTGAATCATCAATAATTGATTAGAGCTGTTCCATGCTTATTCCATCAGTGGATAATTGGCTGGATCTGGCACTGGGTCACTTTTGACCAGCTATTTTTGAGAGTAATTGACCAGATCCAGCCCATCAGTGGATATTTGAATTATTCTGAAGGGATGATTACAGCTGTTTTGAGCAGATCTGTCCTCACTTATAGCTTCTAAATCCTGTACACCCAGTGTATAACACAGCCATTATTGATTTCTGACTGACTGCACTGTTGGGTCACTCTTCTGCAGTTTTTGGCTCTTCTGTGGCCATGCATGATACATTACATTGTAGGTCCTCTGCTCTGGTGCAGCAGACACTGCTGGTTCTATAGTGTACAATACAAATCTCACTCTGCTATATTGTGAGACACAATACATATGTGTGCCTCTATGTCAAAAGAACATATCCTAAGTGTCCAAGAGTTCCTCTGCCACATCATCCTCCAGTCCTTTCTCATCCCCAACTCTCCCTCTTTTGAATGACAACCATGTCAAGGTTTGGAAGGAGTATGAGGGGTGCCAGGCAAAGTATGACCAGTACTAGGATAGGTGCAGAGTTAAGGCAATATACCACTGACATAAGTACTCTGAATTTCTGACCAATGATCTGGTGACCTAAACCACAGAGTTATCAATGTTCATAGCAGGCTCCTCTGGGATCCATGCTCCTTGGATAAGCCTGGCACCTGGAATGGTGGTTCCCATCCCACAGATGTAACAAGTTCCCCAGGCAGAGGCAACTCCAGAGTGTTTTGCAGAGGCCATGAGGCAGGCCTAGGGCCCCCAACTCTAGCCTAGTGCTAGTTGCAGGCTCTAGTAAGCTTCTAATGCTTTTCTTTCATCTTCTGCTAATCCTTGACCTGTAGTGTGTGTTTTGTGCTTGTAGGGGGAACTGGTATAAGTTCAAGGGACTAGCACTAGGGTCCTGCCATGATTTCTTAGTATGCCTTTTACACTGTTCCAAGCACGAAAGATGTTTCATTTTATGGAGGTAGTGGGCAACTTGTGTCCTTGCCAAGCAGGGGTGAGATCTGGAGTGGGTGATGGAGCAGTTGAACAAAGGGTCAAGGCCATGGGTAGATGGGTAGGTGGGCAGGGAGGCAGGGGGCTTGGGGGCAGTTCTTGTAAGGGCAACCTCCAGGAGCAATGGCTAAGTTATGCAGCTAGCAGAGGGGAATCCAAGGTATATTAGAACAGGTAATTGACAATACAAATAGTAACTAATCACCTAGCGGAGGGGAATCTGAAGAGAACAAGTCTAAGGATCCCTGCTGCTCAGTGCAGTGCATCAGCGGTTGGCAGAGGCATGGAAACAACTGTATAGATGACCAAAGTTAACTAAAAGTGCTTGCTGAGGGATCACAGCAATTTTTAGGGGTCTCCAGAGATCTCTGGTGATCTGTAGAGATGTCAAATGAGCTTTGGGGGAGTGGAATTGGTCTTGGAGAGTTGGTGCAGGTCCAGGGTGGAGGTTGGAAAGGAGGTCCCCTGACATCACCCCCCCTCTAGCATGTGTCACCTCAATGCACAGGGTAGAAGAAGTTCTGGATTACCTGGTCCACTGGTGAGAGGGGATAGATTCCTTGAATGGCTCAGGGTGCATCTGGGTCTTGTCAGTGGAACTCCCTGACCAGTCCAGGCATGTGCACATCCTCCTGGGGTTCCCAGGAGATGTCCTTGATTCCATAGCCTTTTAACTTCATCTTGTATTGTAACTGCTGCTGGAATAGACAGCTATCCAGGATCTCCTCCACCTTGTACTCCTCATTGTCATTGACCACCACCAGAGGTGGCAGGGGTGCCAGGTGTCACCCTGGGATAGGGTCTACTAGTGCCAGAGTTAGCTTGACCACATTGAATACTGGATGGAGTTGGTGCATTCCCATGGAGAGCCAGAGTCAGTAGGCTAGCAGCCCTACCTGTTTTTCTACCATGAAGGGTCCTAATAGCTGGTGTGAGAGCTTTTTCAACAGTTGGGTGGTGGTAATATTGGAGGTGTCCAAGTAAACTCAATCTCTGGACTGGTACCTGGATGCCAGGATTCTTCTGCAGTCATAATATCATACCATGTCATCCTTTGCCTTTGCCAGAGCTGCCTAGGCTTCCTCCTGTGCAATCTTCATCTGGTCCATGAACCTGTTCACAGCCTCATTCTCCAAAGGTCAAGCCCAGGGTTCAAAGCCCATGCATGGGTGACATCTAGTGTACAGGAAGAAGGGCAAAACTTGAGTGGCCATGTGAATGTGGTTGTTGTACTGGAACTCAGCATTGGGGAGGAGTTTGTCCCAGTTGTCCTGGCACTCATTGCAGAAGAGGCAGAGATATTGTTTGAGGTTCTGGTTCACACATTGTCTGGCCATTGGACTGCAGGTGGTAGGTGGTGGAGGTGTGAAGCTTTACATTAAGAAGACAGTAGAGCTCCCAGGTGAATTCCAACACAAATTGTGGACCCCAGTTGGATACATAGGCATTGGAGAGGCCATGGAGCTTCCAGACATTCTTCTGGTACAGGTTTGTGGCACCCATGGCAGAGCAAGTGGTGTGAGTGGGGATGAAGTGGGGGCTGGCTTGCCACAGAGGTCCACTACCACCATGATGGCATCATAGCCATGGGCATTGGGGAGCTCTATGATGAAGTCTACTGAGGTGACACTCCATTGCTCCAAGGGGATGGGCAGGGGATGGAGCTGTCCAGAGGGGAGATGACATTGGGGCTTAGTTTGGAGACAGAGATCACAGGTGCTAGTGTAGGACCCAATATACTGGGACATCTGGGGCCACCAGTAGTTTCAGGACACTAGCTCCAATGTCTTCCACTGGCCAGGGTGTTCTGCAATCTGGGAATTGTGATGCTGCTCTACAATCCTCTGGTGGAGCTCTGGGTCATTGGGCACATACACATGGTCCTGGAAGGTCAGGAGTCTGTCATGGAGGGCCCATTCATCTGTGTGGATGGACTTGGTGCTGGTGGTATGTCCTGACTTGAGCACCCAGGCTGCCTGAGCAACAAGTTCCTCCTACAGACCATCCTGGTTTCCTTGCTAGATGTTCCAGAGGACCTTCACCTCCACTCCTTTGATGACTAAGCCTTCCATGGCTCAGATTGCAAACAACTTGGGTTGGAGGGGGACAATGTTACTGTTGTCATCTCCCCCTGTGCCATGGTCAGCTCTTCAGGACAGGGCATCTGGCTTTTCCATACTCTGGCCTGGCTTGTGATGCAGCAAGAAGTCAAAGTTGGCTAGGTAGAGGAACCACTGGGCCTGCCAGCAATTGAGCCTCTTAGCTGTCTGGAAGTACTCAAGATTCTTGTGATCCATCCACACTTCAAACTTATGCTGTGCACCCTCCAGGAAATGCTGCCCCTCCTCAAAAGTCCAGATGATGGCCAATATCTCCTTGTCATAGATTTCATAGTTGTGCTCCACTGCATTCAGGCTCTTAGAGTAGAAGGCCACCAGATGCCATTTCCTGTCCTCCCAGGATTGTTGTGACAGAACAGCTCCAGTGGCAAAGTTGGAGCTGCTGGCTTCCACCTGGAAGGGGGAGTTGTCATCTGGGAAGAGGAGCATGGGTCCAGAGGTGATGGTGCATTTGAGATTGTTAAAGGCCATCTGCTCCAGGAGGCCCCAGCTCCAGGCAGCTTCCTTGTGGTGAGGTTGAACAGTGGTCAGGCATGATGGGGTAAATCTTGGATGAACCTCCAGTAGAAGTTAGAGAAACCTGAGAAGGCCTGCACTTCCTTCTTGTTCTTGGGCTCTGGCCACTCTGTGACACCTGCCACCTTCACTGGGTCCATGTCTGCAGCTCCATGCAAGGTGATCAACCCATGGAGTCTGGCATTAATTCTATGGCATGGTCCCACTGCTTGCACTTTGGGAGTGAGTCAAAAGAGGCCTTGGCAAACACATCCTCAAATGCATGGAGATATGGAGGCACAATGTCCCAGAATTCCCAGGGCACAGAGTTCACAGTGAAGGCCTGGGCCAGTCACTGAGAGGTAGTCTTGCTGGCCTGGATCTCCACAATAAAGGGCAGGAAGTGTAGGGTGGTGGTATATATCCAGTCTCCAACCTCCACTGCCTTGTCTGGGAACTCCAGGTTGCATGAGCCACTGAACTCCCCCCCTAGATCCTCCTCCAGGGTCTCCCCACTACTCCAGTCATCCTTGTAGAGGGCCTCTCTATGGGGGAATGCCAGGGGCAGGGGATCCAGAAGGTCTAGATCTGCAAAGGGGAGATGACCAGCATGACAAGCCCACATGGCCACATGCCCTCAAACCTCAGCCTGGCACTGTTCCTTGACCTTGGTGGCACAGGTGGCACACCTCTGGGGGCACCAGCTCATAGTTACCTTACCCTGGGCCCAATCTACTTCGGGGTTGTGCTCCTGGAGCTAGGTGAATTCAAGGATCATATTCTGCTTGCCTAAGCTAGTGATGGCAAAGATTGTGTGCTTGGCATGGTTCCAGTAGCAGAGGATGAGATTGACCATGGAGTTGATGGCACCTGCTTTGCTGGGCATCCTGTCAATATTGAAGACTGGAATGGGCTTGGAGAGTGGCTGCACAGTCAGGCAGTGGTGTTTCACAAACTCTGAATCCAGGAATAGCCCTGTTGCTCCACTATCCAGGAGGGCAGTGACTCTGCAGGCCTGTTGAGTGTCCATGGTCTCAATCTCCACATTGAGGCATAAGGAGTTTGTGGAGGAGTTTGTGGCTACTCTGTACTGCCAGGGCAGCCAGCATTTCCAGGTGGGGTGGCATAGATGGAGCCTAGCCAGCTCCAAGGAGCTTGGCTTGAGTGCCCTGGTTTCCCACATCTCTGGCACAGTAATGGTGCAGGGCAATGCTGTTGGGTGGCATTGATGTCCATGGGGATGCCCAGAGGCAAGGGTTGTGGCATGGGGATAACTAGAGCAAGGGCAGGTGCTGCTGTAAGGGTGACCTCTGGGAGTGGTGGCTAAATCATGCAGCTAGCAGAGGAGAATCCAAAGTGTATTAAATATGTAATAGATAATACAAATAGTAGACTAATCACCTAGCAGAGGGGAATCCAAAGAGAACAAGTCTAAGGATCTCCTCTGCTCAGTGTGGCAGAGGCATGGGAATGACTGTGTAGGTGACTGGAGTTAGCTGGAGTATGCAATGATGGATCACAGAAAGTTCTGGGGGTCTGCAGAGATCTCTGGAGACCCATAGAATGTTCCAGAGTTGTCAAACAAGCCTTCAGGAAAACAGAAACAGGTGAGGAGAATTGGTGTCTGACAGGGGTGGAGGTCAGAAAAGGGGTAGTCCCCTGACATCACCCCCCCTCTAGCATGCAGCATCTCAATGTGTGGTGTAGAAAAAATTCTGGATTGCCTAGTCTGCTGGGGGGAGGGGATATATCCTTCTGACTGCTTGCAGTGCATCTGGATGACATTGGTGGAACTCCCTGACTAGTCCAGGCACATGCATGTTCTCCCAGGGTTCCCAGGAAATGTCCTCAAATCCATAGCCTTTTCACTTCACAATATATTGTAGTCCCTGTCAGAATAGATGGCTGTCCAGGATCTCTTCCACCTTGTACTCCTTGCTGTTGTTGACCACCACCAGAGGGGGCAGAGATGTTGGGCAATGTCCTGGGATAGGGTCTGCTGGGGCCAGAGTCAGTTTGACCATGTTGAAGACCAGATGGAGCTGGCACATTCCTGCAGAGAGCTGGAGTTGATAAGCTAGAGGTCCTACCTGTTGTTCCACTGTGAAGGGTCCTAATTGCTGGTGCAAAAGCTTCTTTGATGACCAGGTGGTCATGATGTCAGAGGCATCCAGGTAGACTCAATCCCCAGGCTTGTACCAGGGTGCTGGGGTCCTTCCATGGTCATAGTACCATGCCATGTCATCCTTCATCTTTGCCAGTACTGCCCATGCCTCTTCCTGTGCAATCTTCATCCAGTCTACAAATTCATTTACTGCCTCATTCTCCAAAGGTTGGGCCTGGGGTTTGAAGCCCATGCATGGGTAATGTCCAGTGTCCAGGAAGAAGGGTGAATACTGGGTGGCTGTGTGAACAAGATTGTTGTACTGGAACTTGGCATCAGGGAGGAGTTTATCCCAGTCATCCTGATGCTTGCTGCAGAAGAGGGGGGGGTATTGTTTGAGCTCCTGGTTCATGCATTTGGTCTGGCTGTCAGACTGCAGGTGGTAGGCAGTGGAGGTGTGCAGCTTCATGTTGAGTAGCCAGTAGAGCTCTCAAGTGAAGTCTGCCATGAATTGTGGGCCCTGGTCAGATACATAGGCATTGGAGAGGACATGCAGCTTCCAGATGTTTCTCTGGTACAGGTTGGTGGTGCCCATGGCAGAGCAAGTGGTGTGAGTGGGAATGAAGGGTGCTCACTTGCCATAGAGGTCCATCACTACTATGATGGCATTGTAGCCATGGGTGTCAGGGAGTTCTATGATGAAGTCTACCAAGGCAATGCTCCATTACTCTGTGAGGATAGGCAGAGGATGCAGCTGGCCAGAGGGAAGGCAGCATTGGGGCTTGGTCTGGAGACAAAGATTGCATGTACTAGTGTAAGATCCAATGTACCAGGACATTTGAGGCCACTAGTAGTTCTGGAACATTAGTTCTAGCATCTTCCACTAGCCAGGGTGTCCTGCAATCCAGGAGTTGTGGTGTTGCTCTACAATCCTCCAGCAGAGCTCTGGGTCATTGGGCACATGGATATGGTCCCAGAAGGTCAGGAGTCCATCATGGAGGGCCCATTCATCTGCATGGACTGACTTGATGCTGGTAGTGCATCCAGACTTGAGTGCCCAGGCTGCCTGAGTGACCAGTTCCTCCTGCAGACCACCCCAGCTGCTCTGCCAGGTGTCCCAGAGGATCTTCACCTCTGCTCCCTCAATGGCTAGGCCCTCCATGACCCAGACCATGAACTCAGGCTAGAGGAGCATGATGTTGCTGTTGTCATCCTCCCCAGTACCATGGTCTGCTCTCCAGGACAGTCCAGGACAGGGCATCTGGCTTCCCCATGCTTTGGCCTGGCTTGTGGTGCAGTGAGAAGTCGAAGTTGGCTAAATAGAGGGACCACCAGGCCTGTTGGTGATTAAGCTTCTTAGCCATCTAGAAGTACTTGAGGTTCTTGTGATCCATCCAGACTTTGAACTTATGCCATGTGCCCTCCAGGGAATGCCACCATTCCTTGAAGGACCAGATGATGGCCAGCATCTCCTTGTCATGCATCTTGTAGTTCCATTTGACTGCATTCAGACTCTCTGAGTAGAAGGCTACTGGATGCCATTTTCTATCCTCCCAGGATTGTTGCCATAGAACAGCTCCAGTGGCAAAGTCAGAGCTCTTGGCTTCCACCCAGAAGGGAGAGTTGTCATCTGGAAAGAGGAGGACAGGTCTGGAGGTGATGGTGTGCTTGAGGTCATCAAAAGCTGTCTGCTCCAGGGACCACCATCTCCAGGTGGCATCCTTAGCAGCAAGGTCAAATAATGGTCAGGCATGGTGGGAGAAATTCTGGATGAACCTCTGGTGGAAGTTGGTGAACCCTAAGAAGGCCTGCACTTCCTTCTTGTTCTTGGGCTCCAGCCACTCTGCCACATCTGCCACCTTCACTGGGTCCATTTCCATGGCTCCATGCAAGATGATCAACCTGAGATACTCAATCCAGGTTTTTTCAAACTCACACTTCTCCAGTTTGAGATAGAGTTGATGCAGGTGGAGGAGTTCCAAGATGATGTGCATGACCTGGTGGTGCTCCTCTAGCATTTTAGTGTAAATGAGGATGTCATCAAGGTATACACACACTATGCCTTCTGCTATCAGGTCCTGGAAGATGTTGTTCATCATTGTCTGGAAGGTGGCAGGGCTGTTGGTGAGTCCAAAGAACATGACAAGGGGTTTGAACAATCCCCAGTTGGTCCAGAAGGCAGCCTTCCACTCATCTCCCTCCTGGATCCATACATTGTTGTAGCCCCACCAGACATCCAATTTGGTGAAGTACTGTGCTCCCCAGAGATTGTTGATGAGTTCCAAGATGAGGGGGAGGGGGTAGCAGTTCTTCACCATTATGGCATTGAGCACCTGGTAGTTCTGGACCAGTCAGAGGGAGCTGTCTTTCTTCTTGATAAAGAAGACCAGAGAGGCCATCAGGGATTTGGATGGGCAGATGCAACCAGAGGCTAAGTTCTCTTACAGGAAGGCATCAAGTTCATCCTGCTCCTTCAGTGCCAGTGGGTAGACTTTACAGCTAGTGGGCTTGGAGTCTGGTATTAATTCAATGGCATGGTCCCACTGTTTGTGCTCCAGAAGTGAATCAAATGAGGCCTTGGAGAACATGTCCTCAAACACACATGGAGATATAGAGGTATGATGTCCTGGAGCTCCCAGGGCATGGAGCTGGCTGCAAAGGCCTGAGACAGTCATTGAGAGGTAGTTTGGCTGGCCTGGATCTCCACAGTGGAGGGTGGGGAGCATAGGGTGGTGGCATATATCTGATCTCCTGTCTCCATGGCTTCCTCTGGGGACTCTGGGTTGCACAAGCCACAAAACTCCCCTAACAGATGCTCTTCCAGGGCCTTGCCACCACTCCAGTCATCCCTGTAGGGGGCCTCTCTATGGGGGAATGCCAGGGGCAGGGGGTTCAGAAGATCCAGATCTGCAAAGGGGAGATGGCCCACATAGCAAGCCCAAATGGCTGCACACTCTTAAACTGCAGCCCAGCACTGTTCTCTGACCTTGATGGCACAGGTGGCACACCTCTGGGAACACTGGCTCATGGTCACCTCACCCTGGGCCCAGTCTACTTTGAGATTATGCTCCCAAAGCCAGGTGAATCCAAGGATCATGTCCTACTTACCTAGGCTGGTGATGGCAAACATGGCCAGCCTCATTGGATGTTCCATTGATGTTGAACACTGGAATGGGCTGGAACAGTGGCTGCATGGTCAGGCAGTGGTGCCAGACAAACTCTGAGTCTAGGAACAACCCCATGACACCACTGTCCAGGAGGGCAGTGACTCTGCAGGCCTGCTGGGTGTCCATGGTCTCAATTTCCATGTCAAGGTGCAGGGAGTTTGCCAAGGGGTTTGCAGCTACCACATACCACCAGGGGAGTCAGTGTTCCCAGGTGGGGTGGTCCAGGCAAGGTCTGCCCTGTGTTGGTGGGCCTGACTTTGAGTCCAGAGTTGGTGTTTATATGTCTGAAGGGGAGTACTGAGGTTCTGCTGTCTTAGGATCATCAATGTTGATGGAAGCAATTTCATTTTCTATCAACAGACACACAAATCAGTTAGTACTTGGCAACAGAGGCATACATCTCATCTACCACTTGACTAAAAATCCTCCTCCAGACCTGGGAGGGGGGCACAAGAGCCACTCTTCTCCAGGATCAACTCTGCCAGCTCATCTGGTGACAGGTCTTCAGCTGCATCCTTTGCAGCCAGCAGCTGCAGGAAAAGCTTCTCTTGCTCCACCATGAAAAGGTAATGTACCTCAAGACCCAATGGGCAGTTCCACACAAAATGCCTGGGTTTCTGGCATCTCTGGCATAGCAGTGGCATGGTGTGGTGCTGTCAGGTAGTGTCAACATCCATGGGGATGCCTGGCAGTAAGGGTTGTGGAGTGGAGCCAGCCAGAGCAGAGGTGGGCACTGGGGAAATAGGGGTAGCATAATGAAGGGTGGAGATAGGGGCAGGGCAGTGAGTTGGGTGCATGTGATGTAGATCACATCAAATCTCCATGAGCTGCCACTATTCCTGGGCCACTTCATACCAGGAGGCAATCTGCTCATCATCTGGGCAGCCCTGGGTGAGGTTGTCAATGTGTTTCAGTAGTGTGGGGTGCAAGCCATCCCAGAACATGAGACATAGTTGGAGGCCATTGGAGTAGGCTGCTTGCTTGACTACTGCCTGGAAGGAGTCAATATACTTGTCCAGCATCCATTTTCCTTGCCCTTATTGCTTCCAGTCACATAGTGCTAAGGCTGCCACCTTAGTGGGATCAATTGGAAAGAATTCCACCCAGAAGTCCTTGTCAGGTTCTGCTGATCTGGGGGCTCAGCTACACTGGGTGAGTCCCTTACTAGGCAGACACAATATCTAAACCTACAATCTCTAACTCTGGTGAGCTCCAGAGGAGTGAAACAGGGCAGAGAAAGGAGATAGCAGAGGTCCAGAGAGGTCTGGGGTGTTCCTGTGGATTCTATGGGAAGTGGAGTGATTGGATAAGTAGGAGGCATGCATGGTACAGAGCTCCAGAGTATTAATAATGAACTCAGTGAGTCTGGGTGATGAGTACAGGAGGTTCCAGAAGTCAAGATGAGGCAAGAGATGGGAACAAGACAAGATGAGACTTTAGGAAACAGATGAGAGATGAAAAGGGAAACTGATAAGATTGAGACTGATAAGATGGAGACAGATGCAATCAAGAGAGAAATCAGATTCAATGAGACAATATGGAACAGAGAGATGGATACACAAGAGACATAACAAACATAAGAATGTAGGTAATATTAAGACTACCTAGCTACTACTATGCCATGGCTTAAGTACCTGCAGGTGGAACTCCTCTGGGATTGTGGGTCTGAGGTTGGGTTGTGCAGGCAGGTCTCAGGTACAGTTGTTTGGAGTGTCCCAAGACTGGCTAGTTGGTAGCAGTTTTGCATGGATATGTAATCATGATGTGCACTGAGGCAGGTGGACTTACCCAGAGTCTGAGGGGATCTCAGGGGAATCATGGGGACTGCCAGAGAAGCATTGGGGTTTTCTGGAGAAGCCTCAGGAGTTGCTGGAGTGGGCACCATGGGGTGGGGAAGGTGTTGTGGGTGTTGGAGGCAAGGGGTAGTATATTCTGGGCTTGATGGGGTGGTTTAGAGGAGGTTTGGGGTCTGGCAGGGGTTTGAAGACAGATCATGACATCACCTCCCCTTCAGCATTGAGACCCTTCAAGGTGTGGAGGCACTTCCAATGTTCTGTGGTGGCATGGGAATCAAAGTCAAAGTGCAGTATCTTTTTCAACTAGAAGCTCCCTGGAGAAAAAATAAAAGGGGGCCAAAACATGTCCAGCCTACCATTGTTGCCCTCCCATGACTTTGCCCTCCATGCCCAACTCATCCTCATCTTCCCCAACCCCTCCTCCTTCCAATGAAAATGCCATTGGTGTATGGGCAGAGTACAAGGAGCATTGCACCAAGTATGACTGGCAGTAAGACTGGTGTTGGGTGGATGCCATGTACTATCACTGTAAGTGTTCCATTCCCAGAGATGAAGTCTTCTGACCTTCCCCCTAGAGCTATCCCTCACAGTGGCTGGGCCATCTGGGGGTCCTTCCCTCCCCAGGGTCCTGGAACAGTCCACTTGGTCAGCCCCCAAGTCTTTGAGTCATCCCCCTAGGTCAGGGTTGGGGCCGGGAGAGGTGCAAGTTGTTCTGGAGGCCCAGTGCATTCAGCAAGAGGAGGTTTTGGTGGAGAGGTTTGCAGAGGCAGTGGGGTGAATTTAGGGGCCCCTCACCCTAGCATGGTGTCAGGCAGAGGCCCCAGTGAGTTGGGTCCTATATTGTACCTTGCATTCCTGATTAACCTGTGATCCAGTGCATTACTTGTGCCTGCTGTGGAGAGGTGTGCAAATTCAAAGAGCCAGTGGTGGAATCCTGTCAGGACTCCTCCATGTGTTTGCTGTGTCATGTAAGGCACAAGAAGTGTTCCATTTCCCAGGAGTGACAGGTGATTAGTATTGCTGCAGAGCAGGGTTGGGAGCAAGATTGGGTCTTGAAGCATTTGGGGGAGGGGCAGAGGGGCCAGGTGTCAGGTGGTGCATTGCAGTCCATGTGCTCAATGGGAGAGGGTGGGGAAGAGCAGGGGCAACCTTGAGAGAAGGTGGGGCTGCTGCAGGGTGGGTGCAGAGAGGGGGTCCCATCTTCCAGGGATAAGGGAAAGCATAGGGTGTCCCCCCACTGGAGGCAGGGCCAAGCAAGAGGCCCCAAGATGAGGCAACATTGGCCAGTCCCCCTGGACCACATATCTACTCTCTGGGGATGGGGGTTGTAGTGGAGTCATTTGGGATTCTGCCCTGCACCTGAGGGTATTGGAGCTCAAGGGGTACTTGGTGGCACAAGGAAAGGAGCTCCAAGGATTGGAGGAGGAGTTGGCAGTGGTGCAGCAGGATTGGGATGCAGTGAGGCAGAGTCACAAGTCTGCCCTGTGGGAGGTGGGAGAGAGGGGTGTCAAGGTTCAGGGGCTTTGGGGGCATTTGGAACAGTTGGTGGCTCAACTAGAGGGGGTGGCAGCAGTGGAGCATTGAGGGGGTCTGGACCCTGGGGCTGTCTGGGAGGAAGAGGGAAGGTGGCACAAAGGATGACTAGCCAATGAGGTGGCCATGGGGCAGAGAGGAGTCCTTTGTGAGTGTCTTCTGGGTGTTCCAACCATTCTCTACTGACCCTCAAGTTTCTATTTTAGGTTGAGTACATAAGCACTGAATCCTCCTGGATGGGGCTTCCACTGCATCTGCCTCAATCCAGGACAGTATGCAAGGAATGCCCAGAGACCTTCCCTCAGAGCTTGAGCAGGGTACTGGGCAGATGGGGTGGCTTTTGGCAGGCCATTGGCAGAGGAATTTGGTGGATCCAGGGTTGTGGTGGGAGGTTGCAGTGGACATTGGGGAGCCCCTGCCATGGCATGAGGAGCTTTTGGGGACCATGGTGGCACAAATGGAAATGGACCTGGCAGTAGTGGCGATGGAGAGGGGTACTTCAGAGTAGATTTCCTGAGTTTTTTGGCTGTCCTATACTATGTCATTATCTTGATCATTCATCTTGTACTCATAGTTATGTAATTACAACTTTCTTGATGGTTCTCATGGTAATGTGTTGTTTCTGGGGCACCATAAGTAACAATTTCTGGCTGTTGGTATAGGTGAAAGTTGAATCCCAGCTGAATCCAGAGGCAGGAGTTACACCCACTGAGGCCATCTATTTCTGCTAGTCCTGGGGGTCCCAGGGCTTGGTGGGATGTTGTCTGTGGAAGTCCCAAAGTTTGGCAGGGGCTCCAGAAAGGTTCTTCTAGGGTTCCCAGGTGTCATCCTCAGGCCCATAGCCTTTCCAATGGACCAGATACTGGAGTTGCCTGTCGATGAGGCAGGAGTTGAGAATGTGGTTGACCTTGTAGTGGTACTCATCCTTGACCTCAATGGGTGGGGGTCAGCCCAGGCACTGGCCAGGGAAGGGGTTGGGGTCATACTTCTTGAGGAGTTGCACATGGAAGATGGGGTGGAGGCCCTTCAGTCCCAGGGGCAGGTTAAGCTTATAGGTGTGAGTCAAGACCTTCTGGAGGATCTTGAAGGGGCCAAGTTGCTTATGGTTGAGCTTCACCAAGGGCCTCTGGGTCTTGAGGTTGCACCAGTTGAGCCAGACAAGAGTGCCAGAGGTCCAGTCAGGGGTTGTTTCATGTTGGGTATCAGCATGCTTGGAGTATGCCTAATTGGCAGTGTCAATCTCATCCTGGAGGAACTGGTGAAGGGACCAGAGGTCCTTGGCAACTTTGTGGGTGATGTGTGAGGGGTTGTCCTTGAGGTACAGAGTAAGCCAGGGGTTGTAGCCCTTGTTGGCAAAAAATGGGGAGACTCCAGTAGTGGAGTGGGGAGTATTGTTGTAAGTAAACTCAGCCAGGGGTAGTTCAGTATGCCAGTCATCCTGTAAATAGTTAATGTAGAGATGGAGGTACTGTTTAAGGGTCTGGTTTACTCATTCCATTTGTCTGTCAGTCTCCAGGTGATAGGTGGTCAACAGGTTGGTCTTGATTTTGAGCACCTTGCACAGAGATTGCCAGAATCAGGAGACAAATAGGGGACTGCAGTTGGAGACAATATTGTCCAGGAGCCCATGCTTGGAGAAGATGTATTCAAGGAATAGCCTGGCAAACTCTGGGGCATTGTCAGTGGTACAACAGGGGATGAACAGGGCTTGCTTAGTGAGTTGGCAAACCATGACAAGTATAGCATTGAAACTCTCAGATATGGGGAGCTTGATGATGTGGTCCATTGAGATCAAGGATCATGGCTGGTGGCTGATGGGGAGGGGCTTTAGCAGGCTGTATGGGTGATGTTGGGGGACCTTGGCTTGGAGGCATGGCTTGGAGGCTTATACATACTGGGTGACATCCTTCTTCATTCCTGGCCAAAAGTAAGTCCAGGAAATCAGTTGGAGGGTCTTATGCATTCCCAGGTGTCCTCAGAGCTTGTAGTCATGGTGCTGCCCGATGATGTCAAGGTGGATAGACTTGTGGTCTGGGGCATATATCTGGCCATCTTGGAGTAGGAGTCAGTAGTCTGGGGATAGTATAAAGGTGGGGTTAGGGGGCAGGGCATTGGTGAGGCAAATCTGGGGGTCATGCTGGGTGAAGTAGGCATCCTGGGGAGCATTTTGAATTTGATGGAGGATTCCTTCTTCATTCATAATTAGTATAGCATGAAGATGTTTGGGGGGGATTACTATGCAGTGGTTGAAGGCATTCTGTTTAGCCTCAAATGACTTCTTTGGGTAGATGTCCAGCCTTCAGGTGAGGGCATTGGGTTTGGCTCTGAGTTGTCCTGGGCAATAGTGGATGATGAAGTCATACTCAGATAGTGTTTCCAACCAGCAGGCTTGTTGTCAACTGAGTTGCTTGGTGGTTGTGAAGTATTGAAGGTTATTGTGGTCTGAGTAGACTTGTATGCAGTGTGGGGTTCCCTCAAGGTAGGCCCTCCACTGTCAGAAGGCTTCAACAATTGTGAGGAGCTCCTTGTCATAGATGTTGTAGTTGAGTTCTGTGGGGATCATCAAATGGGTGTAGAAGGCAATGGGGTGCAGGTCCTTGCTATCAGAGCCCATCTGCAAGAGAATACCAGTGACAGCATAATTGGAGGTGTCACATTTGAGTATGATGGGGAGAGCAGGGTCAAAGTGGCAGAGAATTGGTGTGGAGGTGAAGGCCTTCTTCAGGAGAGTGAACACACTTTGGCACTTACTGTCCCAGTCCCATGGGGTGTCCTTCTGGGTGAGCTGATTGAGGGGTTTTGTGATGCCAGAATAGTTGTCAATGAACTGGCAGTAGAAATTAGCAAAACCCAAAAAGGACTGTACTGGGGTGGGGGCCAGTTGAGGATGGCTTCTACCTTCACTGGATCCATTTGTATGCTGTCTGGAGTGACAATAACCCCTAGGTATTTGACCTTGGTGGTGTGGAAGGAGCACTTCTTGGGTTTGGCATGCAGGTGGTACCTCTGGAGTCATTCTAGAATGCATTGGACATGGCTCCAGTGTTCTTTCACAGAGTTCAAATAGATGAGGATGTTGTCCAAGTATACAATGACAAAGATGTCATTCATGTTGTGGAAGATATTGTTCATGAAGTATTGGAAGGTAGCAGGGGAGTTTGTCATACTAAAGGGCATCATGAGATACTTGAAGAGGCTATAGCAGGTATGGAAGGTGGTCTTCCATTCATGTCCCAGAGTGATCCAGACATTGTTGTAGCCAGACCAGAGGTCTATCTTGGTTTCAACCTTGGCACTATGGAGGCAGTCAACAAGGTTTCTGATCAGGAGGAGAGGATACTGGTTCTTTTTAGTGACTTTGTTAAGTCCCTGGTAATCCACACAAAGACAGAGGGAACCATCCTTCTTCTTGGCAAAAAAGACAGGGGCTCTGGTGGCAGAGATCAAGGGTTGGATGAAACCCTTTCCAAGCATGTTGTTGAGGTAGTCTTTGAGAGCCCAGAGTTCAACCTCTGACATGTTGTAGATCTTGCTGAAAGGGGGGGAGGTGCCATCTTCAAGATCAATCATGTGGTCATAGGATTGGTGTGGAGGAAGTTTCTTTGCACTTCCTTTGGAGGACACATCAGCAAATTCATGGTACTCTGGGGGAACTACTTTGCATAATATCTGTTCCTCTGTCTTTGGAGTCTTGGATGATGTGGTGCTGGTGCAAATGTGTTCTTCCAGGAGTGTTGGGGTGACCTGGAGTTGAAAGGCAGGGGTGCTGTTCCACAGGATTTGTGTGAAGGGGATGGTGCCAATGATCTTAATATTGAGGGTTTCTGGGTTGATGGTGTCTGGCATCAGAGGTATGGTGGTGGGGGCTGGGGTTGTCAGGGTCTGAGTGGAGTAATTTGGGCCCTTGTATTGGTTGTGGGGAATGTTGGGGGGGAGCTGTTAGGGCATACCTGCAGGAGTTTGGGGTGGGAGCATCTCTTCCTCCTCTTTGGAGTCATCCTTAGGCAATGTGGGGGCTCTGGTGGCTCTGGTATTGCTGGAGGCCCAATTGGGGTCACTGGAGTCATGGGGGGAGTAGAGATGGAGGGTGATAGTGGCTGCCAGGCAAGCTTTGGGGCTGGGGAACCACATGGTGAGGTTCTGCCAGTTGATGTTGGGATTGACATCATGCAGCCAAGGGAGTCCAAGCACAATTGGGGTTGCCTCCAGGAGTTGGGTGATGAGGAGGCAGGTCAGGAATTGCAGGCCGTTGTCAGGTGTGAGGGAGCCAGGGTGGAATTTGGTGATCCTGGCAGTGGCAGATCTGTCAAATAGCTGTAACTCCAAAGGCATGTTGAGGGATTCCTGGGGGAGGTCAAGCTGATTGCTGACAAAGGTTTCAGAGGCTCCACTGTTGATGAGGGCATGGAGGACAATGGGGGAGTTGCTGAGGCAGGTGTTTTTGGTGAGTGATTGTGCAGATTGGGAGCAGAGCTGTGGGGGGGTTTGGAGAACATCAGGGGTGACTCCTAAAACATTGTGAGTGGGGGGGATGTTGAAGGGGATGGGCTTTAGGTTGGG
>JAGGAV010000317.1:0-17476 GCA_017657295.1 Termitomyces sp. DKA64
ATACTTGTCCAGTGTCTGTTTCCCTTGCCCATACTGCTCCCAGTTGCATAGTGCTAAGGCCACAGCTTTGGCAGGGTTGATCAGAAAGAACTCTGACTGGAAGTCCTTTTCAAAGGCTGCCCAATCTGTGAAGCTTCCAACACCTCTGGGGCATCAATACACCTGTAGTGTGTAGGTGGAGGCATGCCTCATTTTCATATATGACAAGACTCAGGCTATTTTCAGCACATCAGAATTGAAAGTGTCCCTACTGAGATGGATGTAGGTGAGGCAGGACTGGAGGAAACACTCTCTGCCAGAGCAGTTGTCATTGTATGCATCTGGGAGCATGGGGCAGGGGATGCATGCTCAGGGGACTACCAGAGCCACTAGGGGTGTTTCCATAGCCAGAAGTGGCATGGAGGTGGGGGTCAGGTGCTCTAGTAGTGCCTGGAGGGACTGGAAGATGAGTTCAGTGGTTTGGCAGAGGATGGAGAGTTCAGTCATGTGGTGTCTGAGGAAGGATTGGGTTAATTTCACCTGGTTTTCTAGGTGTAGCAGGTGAGTCCAGGCCTTGTCCTGTGGGGCCAGGGCCTCCAAGGGAGTGTCTGGATTGGCTGGCTGAGACATAGAATCCTGTGGATGCTTAAGCCTGATGGAGAAGCAACAGATAGTGGCTCAGAGATTCTGTGCAGGCTATAAGGGGCTTCCAGACCAGGATAAGAGACTTGTTCTGCTATAAGGGTGACCTCTGGGAGTGGCAGCTGAATTATGCAGCTAGCAGAGAGAAATCCAAAGTGTATTAGATATATAATAGATAATACAAATAGTAGACTAATCACCTAGCAGAGGGAAATCCAAAGAGGACAAGTCTAAAGATCTCTTCTGCTTGGTGCAGTGCATCAGGGGGCAGTGGAGGCATGAGAATGACTGTGTAAGTGACTAGAGTTAGCCAAAGTATGCAACAATGGATTACAGAAAGTTCTGAGGGTCTCCAGAGATCTCTGGAGACCTGTAGAACACCTCAGAGTCATCAAATGAGCCTTGGAGAAACAGAAATGGGCAGGAAGAGTCAGTGTCAGACAGGGGTGGAAGTCCAAAATAGGTAGTCTCCTGACACCATGCCTCTTGTGAGAACCAAAAGAAGGTTCTTATTGACAACATCATTGGCCTCTCTGAATGCAAAGTCTTTTCCTACACCTCCAAGATTGAATTTGACCCACATGCAAATGATCTCTCCAACAATGAAGATGATATAGCATCCATCATTCATATGCACTGGAAAGCAATAATTAAACAAAACCCTCATGTAAAGCTGTCATGTCTGCAAGGGGTACCAGCACTAGAAGTTTTGTTCCCCATGCCTCTTGTGAGGACCAAAAGAAGGTTCTTAATTCAAGCTTGCCATTCCTGTTCAATCACAATTTAGCATCTCACTGGAAAAATGAGCATGAAAATGTGCACCTACAGATCCTTCATTTCCTCTTTTAGTTTCTGCACTGGTAACAACTGTATATCCTCCATCATACTCTCAACCTGCTTCATTGTAGCATCTGCTCTCACAGCTACACTTTGTGCATGAGCTGATGGCATCTGTAAGTTAAACAACCTTGCAAGTGGACTCCTACTACTCTTGTTCACAGCAGTTGAGGTGATTTCTCCCATCAACAACAGTTCAGGTAAACCCAGAGTAGGTTTGCTTTTAGGCAAATTGTGTGTGGACACTGTGCTTGTTGAGGGAAGGGGCCTACAGCAAATTGGTGGGATTTCACCTGCCACTATATTAAGGTTTCCTGAGATTTGAAGGACTGAAGCATTGGGTATTTGCCTTCTGCATCCTCAAAAGGATCCAGATTTTTCTACTGACCTTGACATCACAGATGGCATCATAGATGTTGTTGGACAAGGACCCCATCAGTGCTTCAACAATGGGCATATGTTTAATATGACAAGGAAGTTCATTGGAAAATGATTGTGCAGCTTCTTTTTGCATTCTGGAAAATTTCTTGTCAATGGCAAAGTATCATTTGTAGATGTCTATCAAGATGAGGAAGGGAAGGCTCATCAACTTAATGAGGAAGATGTTGAAACTGTGCACAGTGCAAGGCAATAATACATATGTGGCTGGTTTGAAAAGTAAAAATGCAAAGATATTGAATGGTGGCTGCTATGAGAAGAGAGCATGTGACTTGACACTGCAATGGGTCATTTTCAGCTTAGTTGCATGACATACTTTTGAGATTTTACTTACCCTTTCACAGTTGCAATGGCAAATTGGTACAAATGCTAGAAAGATTCAGGTCATGATCAAGATGGATCCAGGCAACCTGCTCACCTCTTGAGTGGCATTCTATGCACCAGGGGTATGTTGAACCCTTGACATACATATGCAAAAACAACCCACCTTTTGGATTTTCATGACCATGTTTGAAGAAATCAAAACTATCATAAAAATTGAGCACTAAGAAAAAGGTTTTAAGGACATGACAAAGCATCACTAACTCATCAGCAAGAGCATGTTCAACAATGCTGCAAAAATTATCATCAAGATTGGGCCAAAGACAGGAAGAAAGCTCAATGCATCATAGAAGCTAAGTGACATATTGCCAAACCAAATCTGGGTCATCAACCAGGTCATGGATTGCATTGAGCAAGGCTCTGGCTTGCCTTGCACTGTGTAGCAGGCCAGCCATCAGTGATATCTCAAAAGGAAACCAAAAGACTCACAGAGCATCCATGAAGCAAACAACCAGCCTGAAAAACAGATAGCTGCAATACTGATGAAGATGACAAATTGCAACACTATTCCACAGATGGACCTATGCTAATAATGAGCTATGATGTGTGATGCATTGCCAGGGAAAGTCAAAAGAAGCCTTGAAGGTGTTTTCAGAGACTGGGAGAGGTATCAGGGCCTGCTAGGGGAAGTGCCAGAGTTTGCTGGGGAAGTGTTGGGGTCTGCTGTGGTGGGTGCCAATGGCAGGCAGTGGTTATAGGAGGTTGGTGCATGCTATGAGGCTGATTGGGGTCAGTTGGGGAGGCAAAGTCACAGAGTTCAGGGTTCAAGGTGGGTCCTGACATCATCCCCCCTTTCAGTGTTGAGACCCTTAAGGCATAAGGTGTACTTCAGCAGTGTAGTGGTGGCATGGGAATCAAAGTTGAAGCCTGATGGTCATCAAGAAGTTCCCATATGAAATAAAAAGGAACATGCAGCATGTACTCTCTCCTGCATGGTAATGCAAGTATTCTGCTCACACACAATCCAGAGCAGCAGTTGCAGCTGCTCTGGGTTCATGGGCATCCCTCAAGGAGCCCAACAATATAACATTTCATATCATGAAGATAAATGTGAAATTCCTCCCATTTTGTAAGATTGAGTGATAAGTGCCTTATTGCCAATGAATACTGCATTGGTTGCAGGGGACCAATAGTAGTTTGGGTGCAGCATGCTCCTAAAGTCATTGTGACACTTGTAACATCCTCTGACCTTCACAGTATCCCAGCTATCTGGAAGCTGGCCAGGCATCATATCATTGAGATGCTGAAGGTCTTTCTTGGCCTTCTCTGTGTTCAGGGCTAACAGCTGTTTAGTGTTAGCATTGTGCTTGCTCTTGCAACAATGCACAGTGTTGTCATCATCTGAATCACTGTCCAAGATATGTTGCTTGGACAGCACAGCATCACTGTCATAGTTGCTTTCCAACTCCAAGGCCTGCCCTTGTTGGGTGATGAAGAATTCCTCATCATGTGGGTCCTACTGCACAGGTGAAATATGCTCATGGGAAAGTATAGGTCCTTAGTACAAGGACCTCAATTACTCCCACCTCTAATCCCTGCAGCATGTTTGCAGGATAGGTGATAGGAGTGGTGATGACCATCAGTTTGTCACTCTGTGGAACAGTCATGGCTGGCCTTGATGAGCTAGCCTTGGGGTTCACTGGCTGAGATGATCCAACTGTGGCCTGAGGCACTCCAATGTCAGAGTGCACATCCATCAGCTGGTCACCACCAGCAGGCACAATATCATTATGGGGCACCAAAGATGCCCTTTGGGCTGAACTATCCTCAGCCTGCTACAAAGGCTCAGTTCAAGCCCTCTGTGCTTCTAGAGGATTGGAAGGGGAAGCCACTCACTTCCCCAATGCTGATTGGAGGTCCAAGCAGGCCTCATCCCTTTGAGTACAAACTAAGTCAAGTTCATTTAACTTGAGACAAGGCAAGCTGTATTACCAGGTTCTTGAGAATGTCAGCTCTAACATCCTCTGGCACTCCAGCATTGTGTAGCTGCTGGAGCAGTGAGCAATCTGCTCATCTGCCATGGTAGAGGGCTTGGGCTCTTTAGCCTTTCCTTTACCCTTTTCCTTGGCAGTAAAGCATTGCTTGACTATCTTTCAGGTGGTCAACAAGAAGGACTCATCCTCTGTTGCTGGTGTATTGGGTGACAATGTCTTGGCCATTGCCCTCTGCTTTCCTTTGCTTCTAGAGGCAACCTTTGGTCACCCTGCCATTCCTGATGACAATGAGGGTGCATTTGCTAGATGCACCACAGTGGGCAGTGGCAGATATGACTGCCTTGAAGGAGACAACATCTTCATCATTGCAGTGATGGATTCTGGCTCCTCCTCATCCACCTCTATTGCATCAGGGTAGTTATAAGCAGGGACCAAAACCCTTACTTGCAATGACATAGTGGCAGGCTGACATTGACCTGCCATACCCATTGCTTGGCTGCATTGCTTGGCTGGGTTTAGCCACTGGCAGTGGGGCCACAGTATACTGTGGCACCATATATTGTTGAAATTCATGAGACCACACAGGTTGTGCAGTCCCTGACTGTCCAAAACCTGATAGGGGTGCCTTAGTCCTCTATGTTCTCTACCCAATCCACCACCTCTGTAAAAGCAACCTCTAAAGGCTGTGACTAAGTCACACAACTGGCAGAGGGAGATCCAAAGTCTATTCAGTACTGTACAAAGGTCTATAGGGATATAACTACTCACTTGGCAGAGGGAGATCCAAAGAGAACGAGTATAAGGAGCTCCCTGGCCAGGTGTGATGCTTCAGAAAGACTTCTAACCCTGACCCAAAGGTGCAAACTCTGGAAATTGCCATAACTTTGGAGATTGTATCAAAAATGGAAATCCATTGTAAACAGCCTTGATCTCCAGACTCACAGCATGTGACCACATTGAAATAGACCCAAAAAGATAGCATTTAGTTGAAGGTACTTGTTGCCAGAAAATGGGAGGGTGAGGGTGACAGGCAGGCTTGGAATAAAGGAAACAAATCAGGGGGTCTGGTATGAACAGTCCTCTGACATCACCCCCCCTCTAGCATGTAGCATCTCAATGTATCAGATAGAAAAAGTTGTGGACTGTCTGATCAGCTGCTGAAATAGGGTAGATGCCTTGGATTGCCTTTGGTGCATTGGAATGCCTGCAGTAAAAGTCCCAAACTAAAGCTGGTGCATATACATTGGCCTGTGGTTCCCAAGAAATGTCCTCAATGCCATACCCCTTCCACTTCACCTTAAACTATAACTTCCTCCAGAACATCCTGCTATCCAGAATCTCCTCCACCTCATACTCCTCCTCATCATTCACTAGGATTGGCAGCCATGGTGCATGAGAGTGACAGCCAGGAATAGGGTCATCTGGAGCTAGAAACAACTTGACTACATTGAAGACCTGGATGCAGTTGACACAGCCTTTCTGGGAGCTTGAGCTGGTATGCCATTGGCCTCACCTTCATCTCAACCATGAAGGGTCCAAGGTGGTGGTGTGACAGCTTCTGTGATAGCTTTGTTGTCTTTATATTAGAACTGTTGAGGCATATATGGTCTCCAGGCTTGTATATAGAAGCTGGTGTTCACTGCCTGTCATAGTATCATGCCATGTCCTCCTTTGCTTTCACCAATGCTGCCTTTGCCTCCTCCTGTGTCTTTTTCATCCTGTCTACAAATTCATTTGCTGAGTTGTTCCCTAAACAGTGCACTCAAGGTTCAAATCCCATGCAAGAATGTCAGCTAGTGTCCAGAAAGAATGGAGTCATCTGAGCAGAAGAGTGAACATGATTGTTGTACTAGAACTCTGCATCTGGGAAGAGCTCATCCCAGTCATCTTGCCTCTCATTGCAAAACAGGTGGGGATACTGCTCCAGTTCTTGATTAACATGTTCTGTCTGTCCATCTGACTGAGGGTGATAGGCAGTGGTGGTGTGGAGCTTCACCCCAAGCAGACAGTACAGCTCCCCAGTGAATTCTGCCACAAACTGAGAGCTTTAATCTGACACATACCCATCAGATAGATCATGGAGCTTCCAGACATTCTTCCAATACAGATTAGCCACTCCCAGGGCTGAGCAGGTGGTGTGAGTAGGAATGAAGTGGGCCCATTTGCTATAAAGATCCACCACTACCATTACAGCATCATATCCATGAGCATCTGAAAGTTCAACAATGAAGTCCACTGAAGCAACACTCCAACAGGCAGCTGGAATGGGGAGAGGGTGGAGCTGACCCATGGGTGACTGACAACAAGGCTTGGTACAGAGACAGAGGTCACAGGTGCTGGTGTAGGTGCCTACATATTGGGACATTTGAGGCCACCAGTAGTTTTGGGACACTAGTTCCAGCATTTTCTGTCTACCAGGATGCTCAGCCACATGGGAATCATGGTGTTGCTCCACAATGCAACAACAAAGTTCCAGGATGTTAGGGACATAGATCATCCTTGGAAGATGAGAAGCCCATCCTGGAGACCTCACTCATCTGCATGTACTGATTTAACCCCACTAGCTCATCATGCTTGAAGGGCCTGAGCAGCTTTGGCCACTGCATCCTCTTGCACACCCTCTTGATTCCCTCACTGGATGTCCTTGAGGATATTCACCTCATCTCCTTGGACCACATTCCCTTCTAGAGCACAAATGGCAAAGAGCTCAGGTTTGAAGAAGATGACATTGTCATTATCACCTGCCCCAGTGCCATGGTCAGCTTGCCTAGATAATGCATCTGGCTTGCCCATGCTCTGTCCAGGCTTGTGATGCAGCAAGAAAGCAAAGTGAGCCAGATACAAGGACCATTGAGCTTGGCATCAATTGAGCTTCTTTTCCATATGAAAGTACTCCAGGTTCTTGTGATCTGTTCAGACTTCAAACTTATGCCATGCACCCTCAAGGAAGTGCCACCATTTTTCAAAGGACTGAATTATGGCAAGCATCTCCTTGTCATGGATCTCATAGTTCCATTCTACTGCAATAAGGCTCTTTGAGTAAATGGCTACAGGATGCCACTTGCCATCTTCCTTGGACTGCTGAGAGAGAACTGCTTCCATGGCAAAGTCAGAGCTATCAGCTTCAACATGGAAGAGAGAGTCATTGTCAGGGAATAGGAGGATGGGCTTAGAGGTCACTGCTTGCTTGAAGGCATCAAAGGCAACTTGCTGTGAGAAGCTCCATTGCCATGCCATATCCTTGACAGTGAGGTCAAAGAGAGGACAGGCATGGTGAGAGAAATCCTGGATAAACCTTCAGTAGAAGTTAACAAAACTTAAAAAGGCCTGGACTTCCTTCTTGTTCTTTGGCTTAGGCCACTCCATTACAGCTGCTACTTTAACAGGATCTATTTCTGCCATTCCATAAGAGATGATCAAACCCAGGTACTTGACCTTAGTCTGCTCAAACTTGCACTTCTCAGGCTTAAGATAGAGCTGGTGTTGGCAGAGGCATTCAAAAATAATGTGTGATCCAACAGTGTTCCTTTAATGTCTTGGTGTAGATGAGGATATTATCAAGATACATACCAATAACACCCTCTGCAATCAGATCACAGAAGGTGTCATTCATCATTGTCTAAAAGTGGTTGGACTATTAGTGAGGCCAAAGAACATCATCAGAGGTTCAAAGAGTCTATGATTGGTTCTGAGTGCTGCCTTCCACTCATCTCCTTCTTTGATGTGTACATTGTTATAGCCCCAATAGACATCCAACTTAGTGAAATAACATGCACCTTGAAGGTTGTTGACAAGTTCAGAGATGAGTGGCAGGGGATAGTGGTTCTTTACTGTCATCACATTTAAGACTCAATAATTCTAAACCAGACAAAGAGACCCATTCTTCTTCTTAATAAAAAAGACTGGAGAGGCCATTGGAGACTTAGAAGGTTGTATTCTGCCAGAGCTAAGATTTTCCTGCAGGAACACATCTAGTTCATTCTGCTTATGGGGTGCAAGTGGATATACCTTGCAACTGGAGGGTTCTGCATCAGGTATCAGCTCAATGGCATGGTCCAAGTGGATATACCTTGCAACTGGAGGGTTCTGCATCAGGTATCAGCTCAATGGCATGGTCCAAGTGGATATACCTTGCAACTGGAGGGTTCTGCATCAGGTATCAGCTCAATGGCATGGTCCAAGTGGATATACCTTGCAACTGGAGGGTTCTGCATCAGGTATCAGCTCAATGGCATGGTCCCATTGCTTGTGCTCTGGGAGTGAATTGAATGATGCCTTGGAGAATATGTCCTCAAAGTCATATAGATGATGAGGAACTGTGCTATGAAAGGGTTTGAGCTGGGAATTTGCTACAAATGCCTTGATTAGTTGTTGAGAAGTTGTCTGACTAGCCCTGATCTCTGCCACTGTGGGAGGAGGGCAGAGTGTCATGGCATAGATCCTATCACCTACCTCAATGGCCTCACTGGAGACTCTGAGTCTGAAGTGCCAGTGAAGTCCCCTTCACATCTATCTTCCTCCTGAAGTTCACACCCAATGCCTCAGACATCCTCATAGAGGGCCTCTCTATGAGGGAATGCCAGAGGGAGGGGGGATCCAAGAGGTTGAGATCAGCAAAAGGGAGATGCCCTGCACAAATGTGCATGGCAGCATGTTCATGGACCTTTGCTCTATGCTCCTTGCAAGCCTCCTCTATACAGGTCTGGCAGCAACAGGGACAACAGCTCATCTTCACCTTGCTCTTGGTCCCGTCAATCTCAGGATTATGTTCATGTAACCAGGTGAACCCTAAGATCATATCTTGCTTCCTCAAACTAGTGACAGCAAAAGTGGCACATTTTGAGTGATCCTGGTAGCAAAGCACCAGATCCACTATAGAGTAAATAGAGCCAGCTTCATTGAGGGTGCCATCAACATTGTATACAGGAATAAGATAAGAGAGGGGGCAGGTGGTGGGACAATGTCATTGCACATAGTCTGCATTAAGGAAGAGGCCTGTTGCTCCACTGTCAAGCAGGGCAACCACACTTTGGATCTGCTGGGTGTTGGTTGTCTCAATTTCTACTTGTAGCTTCAGGGAGTTGACAGAGGGGGTAGAAGCAATGATGTAGCAATAGAGAAGATGATATTTCCATGCAGGAATCTGAGTGTGTGGGCTAGGAGGCATAGTTCTAGCCAAGACTTTAGCTAGGAGGGGGCTTTGTATGTCTAAGGGGGAGCTTATTGTTTTGGGCATAGTATCAATGACAACAGATATATTTGTTTCTACAGACAGAGAAGCAAAACAATTAGCACTAGGCAATGGGGACATACAGGTCATCTGTTGCTTCTTTAAAAACCCTCCTCTAGCTCTACTGATGCTACCTCTGACTCATGGGCAACCTCAGTGGGCAGAATAGGCAGGAGAGCATCTAGAGAGGGAGCTCCTGACATATCCCAGGCTGCTAGGAGCTGAGCAAGCAGCTCCTCCTGCTCTGAGGAAGAGAGGTAGTGCACTTCTAACCCTTGAGGACAATAACAGGCAAAGTGGCCAGCCTTTCCACAGCATTTACAGAGCAAGGGGGTGGAGGACCACTGGCAGGAGGTGTCAACATCTATAGGGGCTCCCTGGAGTAGAGGATGTGGGAAGACAGCTAGAGGAGCATGGAAAGGAGCATGGAAAGGAGCAACATGAGAGGGAATAGGAAGGATTGTACCTGCTTAAGGGGCCATCAGAGAGCAAAAAGGAATGAAAGGATGTTGAGTACATCACAACTCATGCTAGGGGCTTCTTAGGTTAGAGGACATGGGGGGATAGCTGGAGAACAAAAAGGAATGGAAGGATGTTGAGTATGTCACAGCTCATGCTTGAGCTCCATCAGCTGCCACTGCTCACATGCCACCTTGTACCAGGTGTCTATGTGTTCATCATCTGGGCACCCCTCAGCCATATTATCAATACAGTCCATGAGAGAGGGGTGGAGTCCTTCCCAAAAGGTGAGGCAGAGCTGCAGACCATCTGAATACCCAGCTTGCTTGACTAGGGCATGGAACAAATCAATGTACTCATCCAAAGACTGCTTCCCTTGACTGTACTGATCTTGGTCTTGAAGGGAGAGGGCAGCAGTCTTGACTGGGTCAAGGAGGAAGAACTCAGCTTAGAAATCCTTCTCAAACTCTATTCAACTAGCAAAACTCTCCACTCTTCCTGAATGCCAGAAGATGTGCAATGCACAGGTTGAAGCTTAGCCCATCTTCATATATGAGAGAATCCAGGCAATCTTGAGGGCATCAGAGGCAAAGGCTTCACTACTCAGCTGAATATAGGTAATACAGGACTGAAGGAAATGTTCTCCAACCTTATGGTCCCCATCAAATATGTCAGGGAGTGCAGGGCAAGGAAGTTTGAAGTGGGAAGCCAAAAGGCCTAAGTTAGGGGCAGAGGCAAACCTTCCCACAGCTGTTGGGGGTGTAGGAGGAGTGGTAGGAGCAAGGGGGAGGTGTTCCAGAAGAGTTTGGAGGGAGAGAGACACAGCTTCAGTAGTTTGACATAGTCCAGTGAGTTCAGCAGTGTGGGAGGTAAAGGAGGCTTGGGTAAGTTGAACCTGTGTCCCTAGAGCCAACAAGCAACTCCAGGCTTTGTCTTGGGGGCTTGAAGTGTCAGGGGGAGGGGCTGGAGGGGTTGGCTGGGTCCCAGTTGGAAGCACAGAGAATAACAAGTTGCTGGTGGGGAAGAGACCTTTCAGTTGCACCAACTTATTAGAACAATTGACACAGTTGCTTTGACTTATCAAAGCAATTAAAAAGGGGGCTCCCAAACCAAAACTAAAGACTTGTTCTGCTATAAGGGCAACCTCTGGAGGCTGTGGCTAAGTCACACAACTGGCAGAGGGAGATCCAAAGTCTATTTAATACTGTACAAGGGTCTATGGACATAACTACTCACCTGGTAGAGGGAGATCCAAAGAGAACAAGTCTAAGGAGCTCCTTGGCCAGGTGTGATGCTTCAGGAAGACTTCTAACCCTAACCCAAAGGTGCAAACTCCGGAAATTGCCCATAACTTTGGAGATTGTACCAAAAATGGAAATCCATTGTAAATGGCCTCAATCTCCAGATTCACAGCATGTAACCACATGAAAATATAACTAAAAGATAGCCCTTGATTGAAAGTACTTGTCACCAGAAAATGGGAGGGTGAGGGTGACAGGCAAGCTTGGAATAAAGGAAACAAACTAAAGGATCTGGTATGAACAGTCTCCTACAACACACTAAACTTGTAGATCAAGACATTGATAGTGGTGACAATGATGTAGGCAATATTTTGCCAAAACTCAAGAACAAGCACCTTCATTGACAGGAGGAATGAGAGGATTCTAGTCCTGTGCTGAAGCCCAGAGAAGACTAAGCATTAAGTTTTGAAAATAAGGCCTTAACTGAGCACAGTCAAGTTGAGGCTGGAATCAAGCATTGAGTTTTGAACACAAAGCCCTAACTGATCACAGCAAAGTTGGGGCTGGGATTAAGCATTGAGTTTTGAACACAAAGCCCTAATTGAGTGCAGTGAAGTTGGGGCTGGGATTAAACATTGAGTTTTGAACACAAAGCCCTAACTGAGTGTAGCAAAGTTGGGGCTGGGATTAAGCATTGAGTTGGATGTCCAAGCCCTAACTGAGCACAGCAAATTTGGGGCTGGGTCTCAGTCAGGGGTTTGGGGGTGAAGCCCCCAATGTGGTAAACCTGTGCCAAAGCCATTATGTAAAATTGGTCAGCATTATATAAGAATTGTAGCATTTATAATTTTGGTTTTTTTTCCTGTGCACTGAATATACTGTTGATAAGATACACTTGTTACTTAGCACCATTACCACCATTGCAGGTCATCTGATCTGGTGCAGCACCTGACTCTGACACAGCCCTATCATGTGAAAACCTAGGCCTGAGACCTAGAACCACCTAGTCAAGACCTTTCTAATCAATGGTTGCTAGCACCATCACATAGCAACAAAGAGACTTTCTGCCTTTTGAACATCAGACATTCAAAAACACATGACTTTCATTTCCATTTTTTTTGTCTTGCTTAACCAACATACCTAAATGGCATCTACACTTCAGACTTTGATGTGTGATATGATTTCCTTTATATTAATAGACATTATGCATTTTTGACATCATGTACATATCCTTGAAAATCATATTAGCACTTAGCATGCACCTGTTGACAGACACCATCACTGGTGGCAACTACTTTTATTGCTGACTACTACACTTACAGATTATATAAATACCCCTTGTACATACCTAATGTAAGGGCAACCTCTGGAGGCTAAAACTAAGTCACACAACTAGCAGAGGGAGATCCAAAGTCTATTCAGTACTGTATAAGGGTCTATGGACATAACTACTCACCTGACAGAGGGAGATCCAAGGAAAACAAGTCTAAGGGACTCCCTGGTCAGGTGTGATGCTTCAGAAAAACTTCTAACCCTAACCCAAAGGTGCAAACTCCGGAAATTGCCATAACTCCAGAAATTGTACCAAAACTGGAAATCCATTGTAAATGGCCTTGATCTCCAGACTCATGGCATGTGACCACATGAGAATATAACCAAAAGATAGCCCCTGGCCAAAAGTATTTGTCGCCAGAAGATAGGAGGATGACAATGAAAGGCAGGCTTGGAACAGAGGAAACAAATCAGAGGGTCTAGTATGAGCAGTTCCCTGACACCTAGTCAGAATAGAGGATTCATACCTCCCCATAGTACAGCTTCAAAGTCTCTTAACTCTTGAACTTCAGACTTCACCCTTGTCTCTCTTCTTTGTCATTGTTAACAGCTTAGCAACAAAGCCTTGCCAACCTAGCTTTTGATATTAGTATACACTATCTACAGGTGTCAGCCTTGTCTTTTGCATTAGCAACATTAGCATCTTTGGCTAGCAACTAGTTTGAATTCTCCAGTAAACCCTAGCAACTTTCTCCCTTCCTCTTAGCAACTCTTCCCCATCACCTTGGTAACTTCCCTACTCAACCACTTGTAGCAACTTTCCCTCTTGTTTGATAGGTTGCCCCTCTTCACATTTTAGTGACTCCATACTACTAACTATTGGCACACTCTAGCAACCATTATACACTTCACACCCCTTTCAGCATTCTAGCTTTCTGGGACATTTACCAACTTGTCCTCACACATACCTTCCTACTACTAGCTCTCCTATCTGATTGCATGTGATTCAGGCAGCATAGGAGCACATCATTTTGAATCCCACCACAAGGGACTTTTAGGTAAACATTCTGTCAGAAACCAGAGCTTAAGTGAGACATTGCTTGGAAACTTTTAACCCTTCCAACACTTCCTTAACCACATCCCCTGATTCATCACTGACTTCTCAACCTTGACCCCTTGACAACAAATTAGAAGCCACTAGGAATCTCTTGGACATTAGCAAAATACTTGGCAACTTTCCAGGAACTTTTATAGAAAGCTTTCTTAGTGCTCCTTTGTCACCTTTATCCACTACCAACTCCTTGATCTTCTTCCCAGACTCCTATTCTATCCCAGCTTCCCCTACTGACAGCCATAATTCCCTTTCTTCTACACTACCAACAATTGATGTCATGAACAACAATGCTGTAGCTTGTTATGCTTGTATGCCCCCTCATAACAACACAACTACTTTTAAATGGGATAAGAGCTATCCTAGGGAGCTCCCTCAATACTTCAAAGAACTCAAATACCTTTTTGCTCACTGTGGTATTATGGACAACACCCAAAGAAAGGAATATGTGGCTCAATATATCTCCCATGACACAGCAGAAACTTGGCTTGGCTTACTGGATTTCAGCAACAATGTAATGATCAGCAATCAGGTACCCCGGCCTTACTCTTATCAGGAATGAAAAGCAGCAGTACTTAGGTTATACTCTAGAGCTGATGCTAGCACAAGATACACCCTTGGCAACCTTGAATGGCTAGTCAATCAGACATTTAATAGTGGATTGGCAACTTCAAGTCAGTTTTTAGATTATTACCATGATTTCCAATGTATTGCTAGATGGCTCCTTGCCAATGACAAGTTATACCAAAATAAGGAATGTCAACTCTTTCAACAAGGCATTCCCACATTGCTATGATCCAAAATTGTCTAACAACTTAAAATTACACTTCCCAACCACCACCCTGAGGACCCTTATGATGTGGAACAAGTCTTTGAAGGTGCCAAATGGGTTTTAAAAGGTACTGACATAGCAATGACCAAATTCAGCACTCTGGCTAGCCCTGTCACTAGCACTCCCAATATCATTGCCATGCCTACAGCTAGCACCTCACTCCTGACATCTCATACTCCAAAATGCAAAACTCTGGAATCAGCAACCACCACAGCAATTGTTAGCATCTTAGAATGGCTTGAGGCTTTGCTTACCAACAACAGCAATCAGAACTGTCAACCCTTAAACAACATTTTTTATTTTTGTGATGAGACAGGTCATACTATGGTTAGGGGCACTTGCATTCATCTGGAGCATATGCTTCAGCAAGGTAAAATACATCAGAATGCTGGAGGAAAGATAGTCTTACCACCAGGCACTATAATCTCCAACTACTTTGGAAAGAGGCTCTACAAGGAATATATAGAAGAATGGCACCATCTTAATCCAGGCCAAATTGTCACTGGCAGGCTCTTGTTAAATGCTAACCCAGATCCCAAGCAAGCAACTATACAGCAGTTGCTAATCCACAAGGTATTACAACAGGATGTTGCTACCAGTTGATTGCTAACCAAGGATAAATGCATTGAGGCCTTAGAATGAGAACTGTTTGCTTTGAAATGGGCTGAAAAATTTGATGGAGTACAAGTCTCACATACACCTTACTGAACAGCTAACAACACACCAAAGGCAACTACATCAAATAGTGACAATTCTGTGACCCCTACCCCATCTGACCCCATACCAACTCCTGCTGCTAAGCTAGCTGACAAAGGCAAAGTAATTCACTGATCAGACACCCCTGCAGTTGCTAAAGAACCAGAACCTGTTAATTACCCTTTTTTTTTTCTGGCATCCCTGGATGCTATGCCCCATCTGCTAACTAAAACTTTGCTGCCCCAAAACAATGTAACAACACTGTCTACTGAACTATGCCACCAATCTATGATATAGAACAGTTCAAGGCAGTATTTGACAGGGTATTAAGCACCAAGGTTATAGTATCAGTTGGTGAACTCTGCTGAATGGCACTAGATCTTAGAAACCAGTTATGGACTGCTGTCATCCATAAGTAACTTGCAGGTACCAACACAAACATGGTACAAGATCCTAGCAACATATTTGAAGAAGCCCTACCAATGGTTGCTAAGGACAAACCCCAGTTCTCTCTCAGTTCCAATGTTTTTCTGGTTAACAGACTCTCACCTAGCTAAGCACAAGTTGCTTCAGTGCTCACAGTTGCTAAGGATTCCAATCACTACAGTCCATTATGATGCTGATTGACAATTGTGAGAAAATAGAATGTATTACAAATAGCAGGTTTCAGATCATCTTGATGTTGGCAGAAATCACTAATGAGCTTGGTTTATCCTATGACTCCACTGTTGTCTTGAACATGCAAAGTGCTAATGGGACTATGGACTGGTTGCTAGGCCTTGCTTGTAATGTATCCTGCACTATCAGCAACTTAGCCATGTATTTGCAGATTCACATCCTCCATTCACCTGCTTATGATATCCTGCTTGGCTGACCTTTTGATGTCCTTACTTGAAGTATAGTCAATACTCTTAGCAACACAGAAACCACTATTACATTTACTAAAGCAAATTCTAGCATGTGACACACCATACCAACATTTCCAAGGGGGAAATTTGGAAAAAACAATCCCCAAAAAGTTTGCTATGAGACTGAACCACTTCAATGTTTTCACCACCAACATGATTAGAAATGATGCTAATACTATAGCATTGGTGTTAAGCTATGATCATTCAACTGGTCTAGCAACTTGTACAGCTTCCTGTGATCTAGACAATGACATTTTACTTACAACTCCTTCTTCTTATAAAGACTCTACACTTGCCTATCTCTATATAACTGCTTGTGACCTTTCATCTTTTTCCTTGCCTTTACACTCTTATTTTATCTCTACTAATTCTTTCAATCCTTTAATTCTTGGACAGACACTTTCTCCTAATACTAGCCTTATAGATATTACCCCTTCTTACATTCACATTCTGTTTCCTGCACAATATGTTGCTAACAAACCTGCTAAATGCAAAGGTGTATAGGTAAAGAAGAAGTACAAACCTGTTGCTATGAAAATCAAATCAGTTGCTGGCCATGTTAGCAAGGATTTCTGCATTGAGCAATGCATTATTGTGACCCCTTTGCAACTATGCTGACCCTTGATCCAAACCCTCCACCCTTTATACCAAGCCAATGATTCACCCACAACCAACTAGCAACATTTGTTAAAGACCACAATACAAGATTCCTCACTAGCAACAAACTTGGAGTCCTAATCAATATGGTCACTAAGTAAGAAAAAGCATTTGCTTGGGACAACTCAGAAAGAGGAAGCCTACATTACAACTTCTTTCCCCCAGTTTGTACACCAACAGTTCCTCATGTTCTCTGGGTTCAGCACAATTTCCCCATTCCCTCAGGACTTAAAAAGGAGATATGTGAGATCATCCATGATAAGATCAAGGCTGGTGTCTATGAACCTTCCAACTTGGCTTACCAATCTCACTGGTTTTGTGTCCTGAAGAAGAATAGTAAGCTCCAACTTGTGCACAGTCTAAGGCTGCTCAACCAGGTCACCATTTGCCATTCTGGAGTCCCACCCTTCTCAGATCATGTTACTGAATTGTTTGCTGAATAGATTTGTGGCACTACACTAGACCTTTATGTTGGCTATAACAAGTGACTAATCAATGCAGCATCATGGGACTTAATAACTTTTCAGACTCTCTTTGGTGTGCTTTGCTTGGTTACCTTACCTATGGGCTGGACCAACTCAGTACCAATCTTCCATGACAATGTCACCTTCATCTTGCAGCCAGAAATTCCACACAACATACTCAGCTTCATCAACAATGTTGGTGCTAAGTGTCCAAAAGACTGGAAACTAGTTGACAGTATTTCTGCTAAACATCCTGCTGACCCAAATATTCACTTAGTGCTATGGGAGTTCTTTGAATTTCTTAACCAAGTTCTCCAGCAAAAAAAAAAAAAAATGAAGTATTGCAGTGGTATGTTTTCAGGACACAAACTGGTCTTGTGCTCACCTACCTTCAA
>JAGGAV010000318.1:0-17429 GCA_017657295.1 Termitomyces sp. DKA64
CTCCTCTGCCAGGTGAGTAGTTATGTCCATAGACCCTTGTACAGTACTGAATAGACTTTGGATCTCCCTCTGCCAGTTGTGTGACTTAGCCACAGCCTCCAGAGGTCACTCTTACAGCCCAAGCTTCAAGGAGGTCACCAGTTCAATTCTCCTAAGATGCACTTTATTCAGGGTCATGTGATTAGAAGTTGCTGGCCTAATCAAGTGATAGTGCCTTTGATACTGTGCATTGAAGGAGAAACTTGACTGTGGCTTACAGGCAATGCCTGGGGGGTAACTATATTACATAGTGTAGTCTTTCCTCTGGTTCAGCTTCAATCTCAACAGATGTGTGACCCCCCTGCTGAAGGTAGCTGGGTCATCCACCTCTAGAAAAGGGGGCTGATGTAAGAGGACCACTTCACTATATATAGAGCCAGTCAGCATGTCCAACAGCTTGGACATTGTGCCCTTCTGGACCAGTTGGTTGAGCACTTGGACTGGCAAGTGTTCCTCTCATAATCATTGCATCTGGGGGAGTATTGGGGGAGATGTGCCATACATGATGAAGTCTAAAATTCTATTTTTTCCATTTTACTGTTTTATTTCCTAATTAGGGGCTTGTCACTGTGAGGCTCATGTTTTGCCCACTCACTGCTTACCAGTCTTTACTGAGACCTTAATTCCAGTCCCTAAAAGATTGAGTATATTGATCAGACACCCTCACTCATCATCAACCTTTTACTGAGTGACTGAGGTTGAGCCACATTACTTTACTTCATACCAACTATTTACTTATGCACCTGTAGTCTTACCTTATATTTCCTCTCTACAGGTCAGTTCAGTCATCATTAACATTTATTGAGTGACTGAGGTCATACTTGATATTTTCACTCCACACTCTTGCAGTCTTTGCATCATATGATTGAGATGCATGCTTGAGCAAATTGCAATCATCTCTAAAAAATCTGGCATGCATAATAGTAAAGCAGAATAGTAACTAGCATAGTTAAACAACTTGATTACATACTGGAATGTCATAACCAACTGGACTGTTGATTATCATGATGCATAATATAACAAAAATTGCATGTTTGGCTTCATGTTCATAAGCAGCACAACCTGTCAATTTTCAAGATGCAGGAATGTCAAAAGTTCAAGTGCAGTTACTACCTGAACTTTTTCAGGCATTCAATGTCCATACATTTTCATCAGCATGCCTCAAACCAAAGTCAGCATACTTAATGTATTTGGTGAATCAACTTCTCTGCATATACTCATGGGGTGAGAAAAGGTACTTTGGTTACTCTACAGTGGAATTGACCTGTAAGGGTCATTGCAAAGTAAGTATTGTCAGTTAAGTACACAGCTTGATCTAAATTGTTGAAAATTGCATATACAGTCCCTGCCAAGTGCAGTCAATTCTTAGTTACACCAAACCTGAAAAAATTGATCAGAATTGGTCAAGTTTTTAGTAAAACATTGAAAAAGATACCAATCCATATTAAAAGTCATGCTAAGTTCCACGTTGCAAGGCACAAGTGTCCTCCCTGATTCAGGGCTATCTTCAATGTCACAAACATTATGTTTCTCTTCAATGATCTGTTGCAAGCCAATTTTGAGTGAACTCCAAACCTTAGCACCATGTATATCTTTCCTGATGATGTCATCTGTGATTGGTGGTCAGTTAGAATCTTGACAAGTGTCTTGAAGGTTTTGAACAATGAAGTTTTGGTAACTCACCATAACTGTGGGAAAGGAGAGCAGTGCAACACACCAGGTTAGGAAGGGATTAATGATGAAGGGAAGAGAGGATCATAGTGAAGGAGACAATGAGGCAATGGACATTTGACAGATAGTGTTCAGACTCAAATTACATAAAGCATATGGAAACCTGCCAATTATTCAAAGCATAGAAAAACCTGCAGAGTGCGTGAAGCAAAGGAAAATCTGCAACTAAGAAAAAACAAATGGAAGAGGTCCAGTGGAATTAGGAAATGAGAAGAAAGTCAGATTCTGCGGATACAACACCAAGAACATGAAATGAAAAGGAAGGCGGGAAAGAGCAAACAAACAAATACACAAATACACAAAACAAATACACAAAGACAAAAGCAAACGTTTTCAGATTTTTGCGGACAAAGACCTCGATCTAATTCTAGATACCCGAAACCATAATCACATAACATATAGTCACATGGTAACAAAAATCGAGTTACATGGTAGAAAACCTCGTCTACTTCGTTCCGGAACATAGGCTTATTTTTTGCTATTTATCGTTGAATCCAAAGCTTTTGAGGGCTGACTTATCACGCTTCGATTGTGTCTTTCGCAGCATTTATTGATTCCCGTGCTAGGTTCACCCGTTTATATGATGATTATATTCTCAGGTGTATGTCTTCATCGCTTCTTACTACTACCTTCTATTGATTTCTCCCCAGGAATCCGACAAGGACCCAAAGTATATCAATGATCCTATACCTACTTCTGAATAGCATGAGAGAGCGGTCGCTTTACGCACGCTCATATCTCGCGGAATCCCTTGTATCCTTTGGGCCGAAGACGCCATACGTTATGGTCATAGAGTCCCAACATGGCTCTTGGACCAGCAAATTCTCATTCCCGACTATCTTTTACAAGAGGCTGCTGCAGCATCACAAGAAGGTGATTATCGTCCTATGACCCATTCAGAGCACTTCTTTAGAAAGTTTGCCTGGTCCTCATCTTGGTGCCTCGCCGTTTCCAAATAGAATTTGTCTCAAGCACCGTGATGTGCCTGAGGACCATCCCTATTAACTCGAGCCCATCCCAACATGGATATCGCTTCTTCCGCAGTCCTATTTTGGCCTTTCTGTAGAGTCAACAGAGCGATTTGAGTCTCTAGAACTGGGTTCTTCTCTGTCCCCCTTTAATGCTGGTATCTTGGTCCCGAAATGTCATACGTTTCTTGAAGGTTCAATCAGGAACTTGTTGGATCCACCAACTAGTCTAGACAACCCCCATGTGCATGGTGAAATGCAGCACACGGTCTTGGTTGAATAGCTACTCGCCCATCGAGTGGAGTACGATGAAAATGAAGAGCTTCTCCCTCTTGGCCAGCTGTATTCTGCTGAGCACGAGATTCTTAAAGAGCTTGAAACGGAGGAAGCTCATTGGTACATTGAATATCTGTCTCAGAAGAGAACATGGCCCTCCTTTGACGCAATGCGCGAGTATAGGACCAACCATGAGATTCTTCCATCGTAAGCATAGTATCTCCTTCGACGATCCTAAAACAACCTTTTAGATCGAGTGCTAATATAGCAAATTGAAATCATTCCTCATTGCTTCAACGTGAGAACCAAAAGTCGACATTGATGGGATGTCGAAGCGATTTAACATTATTCACTGCCGCGAAGTTGAACACGGTACATGCAGAACGTTTAGCTTTGGCTGGCATGCGATCACCAGTCAGTGCAGGGAGTATCATTTTACCTGTGTTTCAAAGGCTCTTACGGCACCCTATTTTGTGATCATGACATTTTGTATGTTGCTGGACAGAACACAAGCAGACGTTAGAACTTGAAGAAAGTAAGTTTTTTTTTTACTCAAGTTTTTTTTTCTTTTTCCATCTTGTGTTACAAAAATTGAAACAAAGACTTCAAGTGTGTCTTTCGCGAGATCTTGTCGTAACAAATTGGGCTCAGCAATTATACAATGATCCAAATCATATTCCCAGGTATACGTATCCTTCATTGCTCTTACTACTACTTTCTACTGAAGACTCGACAGGAATCCGACAATGACCCAAAGTATATCAATAGTCCTTCCTACACATCCATGGAAGCAGCATGAGATTTACGCCAGCTTATATCCCGCCGAATCCCATGTAACCTTTGGGGCGACAACGGTATGCATTTGGAGACTTGCTCACCTACCAAGTGGGGTACAATGAAAATGAACAACTTTCTCCTTTTGGCTAACTATATCTCGATGGTACATGGAATATTGGTTCAATAGGGACTCGTCCCCCCACGATGAAGTACGCGAATATAGGGCTAAGCACAAGGTTCCTCCATCGTAAGTATATCTCCTCTTTCGATGATCCCAAAGTATCTTACCAGAATGGGATTCCAACGTAGCTAATCGAAATCGCTCCTCGTTGTTTCTACGTAAAAACTAAAAGTATGTCGACATTAATCTATTTAGCTGATGCAAGGGACCAGATTTCGAGGCTATTCAACGTTATCCGTTGCTCCAAAGTTGAACACGGTTCATGCAGAACGTTTAGCTTTGGCTGGCATGCATCGTCGATCACAAGTCAACGTTGTGAACTTAACTTTTCCTGTGTTTCGAAGGCTTTTACGGCGTCCCATGTTGTAAATGTACGGTATCCCATGGTGTAAACGTCATTTTACCTGAGATTCGAAGGCTCCTACGGTATCCCATGTTGTGATCATGATATATAGAGCTGTGCTTTGTATGTTGCTCGGCGAAATAATGTACTTAATGTGTCGTCATTCATACCCGACCAAAAGTAAATCTCACGAGAACTTGAAGGAAGTGAGTTTATCTCAGAGATGCCTTAGTGCATCCCAGAAATAGTAAAAATGTGACTCTGAAGTTATCGACGTCGATACGTTCGTAGAGTCATGGTCACAATTCTTGTTCCCTCTCAATGCTCAAATGTCATGATTCATGCGTTCCTTGAGGGCTCTGATACATCTTCCAATTGGCTGAGGCAGTCCATCACCGCACGAGCACGAGTTGTTTATGGCACAGGGAGGCTGTGTTTCAGTGGATCCTGCGGCATGCTGTTACGTTGTAAGTCATGCTGCCGGGACAAGTTTAATTCGAGGACTACGTCGCCTTTTGGGATTCGTGAAGGCCCTTGGACACCTTGAGCAATGTTGTAATTAGAAGGTGTGTTTTCTTTTATTTTCTTTTCCCTGACAAGTTTTGTCATTCAAGTCGTCGTCATGGCCAGTCGTGTCTCATTTTGTATGCAGGTATTCATTTGGAAGGAAAAGTATATGCCTTCGCCCCATTGGGATTATTGTGGCTGGTGCATCCAATTCAAAGTCCGGTATCCATGCTACCCTGCATGAATTAACGGACAGTTGTACATATATGACGTAGACGACGTCGACTCATGTATGCATGCTTATAGGGTATTTGCCGGGTCATGAGATTACACGGGCGCGGTTACGTAGCTCATTCGAGAACGTGTGAACTGACTGAGAGGACCATGGACGCTACCGTGGCATAGCCTGAGAAGAAGAGAGAGGATAGTGTTCAATGTTCAGCGGAAATGGTTCAACGGAAGTGGGTCCTGTCGATGATTGATCGACGGATGATATATATTGCTTTGTGGCGGGGTAGCGATGAAGGTTCAAAGCTACTTGACGACCTGGAAATCCACTGGAATTGGTTCCTACCCCTAAGCACAGACGATTCATCCTGTCATAAGGTTACTTGAACCTTTTATGAGCCGGAGCTTCGTTGCATGGATGGGCGGAAGCGAGAGCTAGAGGTTAAACAAGGGAATTGTGATCGTGAGAAAGAAAATAACAATGTAATGGACCGGTCGCGTGTTTGATCGCCTCTCGATTCCGCCGTTACCTCGATGCAGCTGCACTGACCTTTCCTTCTTTCCTCTTTCTCCAATTTGATGGCCCCGCGCATATTTCCATCGCCATCCACAGCGTCCACAGCGAAATCAACAAACCGCCTCTCAGCAGTCTACATCGGCCCCACGCCAACCCACATCGACATCCCCGACCTCCCAGAGCCGCCGAGTTCCAGTGGAAGCTCAGAGGGTGAGGGGGAGGGCTCAGTGTCGGGCTTGCCATCGCCGCCTGCGACGAACTCGACGGGCAGTGGTGGGGATGAGAAGGAGAAGGAGAATATGTCGCCGCCACCCTCGCAGATGCAGAATCCCCCGCCGTTACCCCTGCCCCCCACAGCACACACTGGGCGTGCGCGTGGACACAGATCGAGCAGCAGTACCAGCAGTGTTGCGAGTATCTCGATATCGAGCGTTGTTATACCGAGAGGAGCGAGTATCATGGAGGAAACGATGCCGGATGAGGGAGATGACGATACAGCTCGTGTCGATACGCTGCCGCGCGTCAAGCAGAATAAACTCGTTCGTTTTGTTTTCTGTCTTTCATTCCTTGTTGGTTTACGTATTATGCATACGCCACATAGGTTCTTGATAAACTATCGATTTCTGGGGCACACTCGCCCGCGCCATCGTCATCTTCGTCGTCCTCTAGACGCTCACAGTCTCAAACGCATGCCTCGCCACTTTCGCTCTCATCTTCCTCAAATTCAAACTCGTACAACGACCCCCGCTCGGGCTCGGAGACCGAACGTGAATCAACATACTCTCGTGCATCCTCAGCACACCACCACCGTGCATTCTCCCTCGCGTCCACCACGACGTCCACGCCGCAGCATGACAACCAGACACACCATTCTCGCATGCCTTCTGCGCCTGGCTCCACCTCCAGGACTGGCTCCGGCTCCGGCTCCGGATCGAGCGGCCGCAGACGGACGAGGCTTGGGTTGCTTGAGGATGGAACGGGCACGGCGAGACTGAAAGTGAGAGAGAGGGCAGAGGAGATTTTGGAGGGGACAAGGAAGAAAGATAGTCCGAGTACCAGTGGAGGGAGGAGGAGAGGCGCGTTGCCGGCTGAGTTTCGGAGAGTGAGTGGTTTGTTTGTTTTACTTTCTGAGGGATTTCTTTTTCTGCTTTGAATTTGTTGGAGGCGCTTGGATTTGTTGTTCCTGAGCTTGGTTGGAGTCGAGGCACTCATTCATGCGCCTGGCTCTCAAGTCATCCTGATTTTTATTATGTTCTTTGTATGCGGTTTCGTTTTCCTTTTATAATCTCTTGCATTTTTTCCGCGTATATATGCACTGACTTGGCTTCGTGCTATCTGCTTCATGGACTATTTTTTCACGTTCCCATCACACCGTACTAATCGTCTTCTCTCCAGACATCAACTGAAGACCAGGATCCATCTACCCCGCTCCGTGCACCAAATCTCACGCACACAACATCGCACTCATCTTCCGCCTCTGCATCGACGTCTACGTCGCGGTCCAAAGGAAGCAGTAGTAGATACTCCTTTGATCTCACCTCGCAGTCCTCTAGTCGTTCCTCGCATTCCCGCCCTTCATATTCGCATTCACATTCTCAGTCGTATTCTTCGCCATCGCAATCACAGTCGCAGTCAAATACCCTGGACCACAACCATACACCCTCACACTCGACGCTCCCGGCAGTCCCCCCGCGTCCTCAATCTTCTGATCCCCGAATAACTGCCTTCCCTCCCTCATCTTCCAACACATCCGCATCCGCATCAAGACGCGCCGCAGGGACGCCTATACTTGGCATGACGGCGTACCGCGAGCGGCGCCAGACGCTGCGCGGTGGGTCGGCCGAGAGCGCTTTGTCCGGTGGCGCTAACTTGGGCCTGGGCTCGGGATCGGGGAAACGCACGCTGATAGGGGAGGAGCTGAGGGCTGCTGGGTTGAGTCCGATGAGGAGTAGAGTGAGGAGGGGGGTGAGGTTGAGTCTTGGGTGGGAAGGTGAGGAGGATACTGCGGAGGCGAGGAGGGCGGTTACTTCTTTGGCGCTTTATGAGGACGGGGAGGGGGACAAGGGGAAGGGGAGGGAGATGTCGCTTGTGAGAGATGGGGATGAGTGGGAGGAGAGAGAGAGGAGGAGAGAGGAGAGGGCTCGTGAGCGCGAACGAGAGAGGGAAATGAGAGAACGGGAGAGGTCGCTTTCGAGAACTACGCGGGAACGAGAGAGGGAAATGAGAGAACGCGATAGGTCCCTTTCGCGAGCTAGAGAAGACCGCGATTTAGTCACGCCCGACCGCGAAGTCGAACGAGATAGAGATGTGACGTATACCATCTCCACCTCTACTGCCCTGACGCGTTTGCGCACGACGACAGCAACGGGAGCGTCAACTCCGAGTCCGTACGGGAGCCGCCGCCACGCGCCTGCGCCGGTTAATATAAATCATACCGAGCACACGAGGTTGCTGGGTGAGAGTTTGGGTATGTTCGAGGGGCATTTTTCTCGGCTCTCCAGTCGTGAGAGTGCGGCAGGTGGGGATGTGGTGAAGAATGCGCAGAGCGTGGTAGGAGCTGCGGCCAGGCTGAATGAGCTTTTGAGGATGGGGAGTGCGAAGGCATTGGAGGAGCAGGTGAGGGCGGAGGTTGAGAGTGTGGATCGGGTGGGGGGAGAGGGGGGAGCGGCAGGGAGGGAAGAAGAGGTGTGGGGATGTGTCGGGGCGGAGTATAGAGAAGGACTGAGGGTTAGTGATGAGCTTGTGAGGGGGCTGACGGGGTTGTTGCTTGGGTTTGGGAGGGTCGTCAGAGAGTTTGGTGCGGGTGCAGGAGGGGATGCGACACTGCATTTGAGGAGCATGAGTTTAGATGAGGAAGGGTTGATAGGAAGAAGGACGAGAGGGAGGGGGAGTATGAGTCCCGATATCAGCTCTTCTGGGTCTGTTGGTGGTAGTGGGATCTTGTCACTCGTGGGGAATGGTAGACCGGGCCCCGGGAGCCGCGGGAGTGGAGGTACAAACAGTGTGAGTGGGGGCACAAACAGCGTGAGTGGGAGCGGGAGGAGGAGTGTGGAGTCGAGGAGGAGCTGGGATGCGGTGGCGACGCTTGGGCTGAGGGAGGATGTGGTGAGAAGGCTGGGAGCGGCGTCGAGGGCCGAGAGTGTGCTGGGAGGAGGGGTGGGGGTAGGGGCGGTGTCGAGGCCCAGTACGGCGTTTAGTACGCTTCGCGAGAGAGAGAGGGTCGTTGAGACGCCTCCGCAGCAGCAGGCACAGATGCAGACACAGAGAGGGGTGGTGGGCACCTCGTCTGGATCTGGGTCTGGGACGACTAGGAGGCTGCTTACTCCCAGAGAGCAAAGGGAGATGCGGCTGAACGCGAGCGGAAATCACACGCCGGGGAGTGCGGGGCTAGGAGGAATGCCGACTATACATTCTCAAGAGACGTTTTATGGAGAGTACGAGCCCTCGCCTACGCCTGTGTCCCGCATCACGACGATGACCACAACGACGACTGCGATGTCGGATAGGAGCCGGACGCTCCCGTCGATGGTAATTCCAAAGCCTTTGCCGAGTTTACCGTCAGAGACATCTTTAAGGAGGAGTAATCTCGAAAAGTCTGCTACGCTGAATACGAATACGCACTCTGGTACGATACGCGACAGGGACACGGATAGGGATAGGGACAGGGAGAGGCGTAAAGTCTCTACTACGTCTACGTCCACACTTCGCGGCAACACCATCGCGTCTTCGTCCACGAACGGTCTGACGACGTTCCCTGTTACAGCTCCTGCGGGCGCTACGACCGCCGTGACGCCGCACACCGTGTCCACGCAAACGCCGGAACGCACGGCGTTCCCGTCGCTCCCGAGGACAGACTCGGATCGTTCCGTCCGCTCATCTGTCACGTTTTCGCGCCCGTCGACTGTGAGCAGCGTTAGTGCACTCGTGGATGTGAGACAGCAGGATACAAGGCGGCGGACTACGTCGGGGGGCGTGGATCCGAGCGTGAGTGATCCTTTACCTCCGATGTCTTCTGCGCGTGTGTCCCCAGAGAGAGGGAGAGGGAGGGAGAGGGAGGTGCAGAGTGGGTCGGAGACGGAGAGGCCGCTCCGGAGGACGCAGGTTGGGAAGATGGTGCTTGATGCGAGGGGGAAGGGGACGGGGACGGGGAGTGCGCAGGATAGAAGCGCGGTTGTTGCTGCTAATGCGATTGTGGCGGCCAAGTTGGGAATTACCGGGGGGAGGGGACCTCCGGTGGGTGTGTTGAAGAAGGACAGGAGGAGGACGGTTACCGATATTTGGCCGCAGGAGTAGAGATCGCTTGGTTGGTGTTAGGCCTGGCTTGGGAGTCTCTCTTTCTCTCCGTGTGTGTGGATGCCATGTGTTGCTTGGGATCGAGTGAGCGTCTCTTTTTCTTCTTTTTTTGCGGGGGCTGATAATGAATGGGTTTCAAGGGCGCCATTTTTTTTCTTCGAGTTTCTTGTGCCCTACTGTCTGTCACTCTCGCCTCTCTGGACCAAAAAAAAAATGGATTGTACGTACAGAGGCGGTCGTTCGCATTGCCTGTACGATCTTCCATCCACCCTTTTTCTTTTTCGTTTCGAGTTGCCCTCTTTCTTCTCGTATCCTCCGTTTAAGCGGGGTGCGCATATATTTATTATGTCTTTTTTTTCTTGTCCATATCAAATTGTCCCCTCCTTTTCCTATTTGTAGGTCCTCCTGGGCCACCTTTTTTCTTGAACATAGTCTTTTTTTTTGCCTCTACGTATTCTTGATGGTCTTCATGATGTACGCTTCCCCTATAGCTTGATGCATGAACAAAATGACTTTGGCTCTCAAAGTACTTTACTTTGTAGTACGATTACTCTAATGGCATCCATGATGACATATGGAGCTCTTGCAAACTTCAATGCTTCCCAGTGCCACATGACAACAAGAGTGGGAATCCATGAACGCACAGTGGCCACATGTCTGTCTTTGATGATAGTACTACAAGATATCAACAAGCTTCACGCGAGCTGAATCGAAGGTTCACCGCTACTACACAGCTCTTCCTTTTTGAACAATTGCCAAGCCCTCTTACAACATATATACATATCAATATGATGGTTCTTTGTGACTTTTGATTTCATCTTTGATTTGATTAGGCGATTTGATTTGAGTTTTGTCCTGCCGCCCGTTGTCAAGTCCACCTGCCGTCGCTTCTGGCATTGTCCTTCCCAACTTCATCTCTTACATATTCTTTGCGCTCACCCTTGTTCAATCGCGCAATGACCGAGCTAAATACCATGCCATCATCGACAAGTCCTGGAATGGCTACCATCAATTCTAGTAAGGGGGCTGATTTTGTTATGTTGAGAGTCGAGATTGAAGTCACCTGGCAGGCAGTCGACTCTACGATTACACGCAGAAATACGGCCCAGATAAGCCAGGAGAGGAAGCTGAGGAGAATGCTCGGGTGTGGAACGTGTATCTGGACGAAGCGGAGAACTACGACGCTGATATAATACAAGGATATCGAAACATCATGGATGGCCTCTTGGTTTTCGTGGGTCATCACGAACTTTCCTTCGCCCTTCTTTCTGAGCTCCAAATCAGGCAGCTCTTTTCTCAGCCGTGGTCACAACATTTGTGGCTCAAACGTCGCAAGCGTTGCAGCCTGATAATACGCAGATCTTGGTTTCCCTTGTTTCAGAAACGAACCTGCTGCTGAGAGCTGTAGGAAATAGTACCAGCATTGATAATGTACCACGAGCTGCACTTGGTCCTGGGAGTCTGACTTACACCTCGACCGATCAATGGGTGAATGGATTATTCTTTGTCAGCCTTGCGTTGTCACTGTCAACTGCCCTTCTCACTGTACTAGCCAAGCAATGGATTCAGGTACATGCATGCATTTTGGCTTCAATCCGGAGGCTAATGCAGAATCAAAGGCATATACATCAATGGTTCCAGGTGGTGCCAAAACTCGCGCTCTCATCCGGCATTTCCGTTTTCAAGGTCTTATCAAATGGCGACTCAGCGATATCATCGAGAGTCTTCCTGTAATCCTTCATAGCTCGGTTGCCATCTTCCTCGTTGGTCTAGCCCTTTACATCTCTCAATTTTCCTCTCCTATATGTGGAGTGGTTGCTTCCATAACTGCCCTTACATTTATGTTCTATTTGGGCACCTCTATGGTTCCTGCCATCTTCCTTGACTGCCCATATCGCCTGCCTTTCCTTTTTCCCTCGGCTCAACTCATAGTGTTTGTCTTCCATGCTGGGAGACAAGCCTTCCAGTTCTTGCGGAAGTGGTTTCTCTCTGGGTGTGCAAAAGTCCCGCATTTGGAGTGGCCGGCCGTATCCACAAAATCTCTGAAAACTAGAGAGTATGATGCCGTGTTCCTCAGTGATGTTGATGATCAGCCCTCCGCACTTCGGACCACCTACCAATTCACATGTGAGGCATTAACCTGGGTTTTAAACCACTCGTCGAACTCCTCCGTCAAGGAAATCGTTTTTGAGGCCGTTTCTGGGCTTGCTAGTTCTTCTACAATATTAGAACATAATCTGTTGTTCCCTCCTGCGGTCCTATTTGCCTTGGAAAAATTCGAAGTGATGGCATCTTCATCAACTACGGAGGATGGCTTCCAGAGGAGTCCATGGTTCAGATTGTTCGAAGCCATCCACAAAGCCTACTCCTTTAATGGAATAGTGCCGGACCGTACTCTCACCTTGTTCAATGGTCCTCTTATCTGGAGCAAGAATTGGCAGGAGCAGATTCAGATCAAGATGAAGGAGACTTTAGAATTTGCTCTTTTTCAGAAAGATCATGTTTTAACCAAATATCTTCTATGCTGGGGTCTATCTGGAATTCTACCGATGAACGAGGACCTTCCAGGCAAAATTGCGCATAGAGGAAACAGGGAGAACATATTGTATGTTCTGGACCATGGACTAGATGTCACTTGGCATAGTTATGGCTACACTCTCCTGCATGCGGCGGCGATCGGTCAAAATTTGGATGGTGTCATGGTCCTTGTTGAAAGAGAACCCTCCCTCATATCTGCTCAAACTGAGGCCTCAGTGACGGCCTTCGATATGGCACTGGAGCGGGGTCACTGTGCCATTGCGGCATATCTTTTGGACAGGGGTGCTGATAGACGTTCTGACGCACTTCACATCATATTAAACAACCCTGAACGGTGTCCGAATCTAGATCTGATCAAGGTCTTGTTGGATAGAGGATGGGGAAGAACGTTCAAAGATGCGGAAGGACGAACACCCATTGATATTGCAAAAGCTAATGGCTATCATGACATTGCAGAGTATCTTGAGTCCTATCAAACGGTCATGAACATCCCGCTCTCCAAACCCTACTCTTCATCGGACTCGGCCCCACAGCTCTCAGTTCCTCCCTGATCAGCAAGCATTTCTCTAATTTCAATCCCGGCCCCGAACTAGACCCAGTGCCAGGGCCAAAGATAACGCTCTCAGCTGACTCGCCGCTTATGGTAGGCTGTCATGCCGAATATAATATGTGCGCCTGTAATTGCGTTGTGATACCGATGCGCATGTGAGGAAGTTGTTTTGGGGTCAGAGGATCGAGGGCACGAATTAGACACTCGGTACGTTGGGTACGAGTACGGGGAGGGTATGTGGTGACTGAGAGTGTTTGAATATAAATGCAAAGAAGAATATGAATGCGAACGTAGATCCGAGTACGGAGAGTAGGAATATGAGGATTGAGTACAGGACTGTAAAGCAAGGTAATATCCGCTGCTATTCTTTCCTTTGGATTATCATGTTAAGGGTGAGTGCAATAAGGGAGATTTAGCTTGCGGAGCGGAGTGAACGGGACTTTGATCTTCAATTGAAGTCTGGAGAGAGAGGATTTAGTATGGTGTCATGAAACTAAGAGATGTAAGCTTACTCACAAAACAATCAAGTTAAAGAATGAAGGACAAAGGAAACAGTGCATATATCACGAACTTGTTGAAGTAGGAGATGTTGGTCAGAAGTTCGCAATAGCTTGGATGCCAGCACCGCTTGCGTTGTCAGAGCGTTTCTCAAGCAAGGACAACCACTCCTTCGCTCCACTGTATAGGTCAAGGATGGACCAGATTGGTTGCTGCAGGAAGCTGATTAGAGGCAAGCGCGACGTGAAGGATAGCCTTGGAGACTGTGTGCATAGGTAACCAGGAAATCAACTATACAAAAGCTCAAGAAGAACGACGCCGATAAGGTCAAGACGACGTGCTCCATTGAATAGGAAGTGCTCCAGTGCTAAACTTGACTTGACGAGGATAGGCACTTGAATCCCTCGTCGCCCAACACCGTTGGCTCCTCTGAGTTTGCCGATACGGAGAGATGAAACTTGTCTCCCACTCTCTACTAAAATGGGATGTTAGATGGAGGATTAAAAATGAAGACGAGGGCGTTGCACACCATTTCCGATACATGTTGACACTTAATAGCCATCCAACAGCAACAACGGTGTTGGAAAACAGAACTTCAACCTGGCCCTATGACCGCGCTGACGCCACGGAAGAGGTAAACGCTCTAGGTGGACTCAACTGGTTGTAAAGTTCATCTGATAACTTGAGGAAGACAGTGCTGCATCACCTTCCAGAAAAAAGCCTGGTCAGGATGCAGGAGGTTGATGCCATCAAATGATCAGATCAACTGATCAAACTTTGTTCTCACAGTAGTTTGGAGGTTTAGTTACACACAAGCTCACGTAGAATGTAATAATAGTATACAATTTATGCCCTGTGCCTGGCACAGGTCTACCACATTGGGGGCAAAGCCCCCAAACTCCTGACTGAGACCCAGCCCCAACTTCACTGTGCTCAGTTAGGGCTTTGTGTTCAAAACTCAATGCTTAATCTGTAAGGGGAGTGCTTAATGTCTGTGGAACTCTTTTCACAAGGCTAGAAAACACTGGTGACAAGTGAGAGTCAAGTGGGCACAAAGGCAAGCAAGAGTTGGACAAGCGACCAGCAGGGCTGACCAAATGGTCAGACATTGCAAGAGAGCTTACAGTCAGTTCAGTGTGTAGGCCAGAAGAACATTGCTATTGTTCAGCCTAGGGATATTCTATCTACAGACCACCTTTATATACTACATTGCTGGCTGTGCTGTTACTCATACTGTTTAACCAATTGGGCCCTGGTATGTAATGGAGTATGACTAACAATAATTGATGCTGAGTAAGGTCTATGCATATGACTCATCAAGGCTGACTACTAGAAGACAGAAGGGGACAGGGCAGGCCAAGCAGTCATTCAGATGTGCTAAGGGTGGGTGCATCCTCAGACTAAGCTCAGAGTAGAGTTGGACATGGTCTGGAGACCAGTCCCCTAACATCAGCCCCTCTTCTAATTTCATTGCCTTGGTGAACAATGTTCATCTTTCCTAGGTGGGGTGAGAGCATCAAACAGTGTTGGTGCTGTGCAAAGGTGCTGTGGAAGTGCCTGAAGCATAGTGCCCAAAGGCATAGTTAATAACTGTTGGGGACATCAGAGGTGGAGTCAGAGTAGAGAGGGCCATAGGTGAGCCAGCTGGTAGTGAAGGTGCTGTTGAGACAGGCATAGGAGACAAATCATCCCAATCAGTGGGTTCTGGAATATCTGTGGTAGAGTCATGCATAAGAGCCTGTCAGGGGACTGCCCTTTTCCAACTTCTGCCCCTGTCCAACACCAACTCTCTTTACCCATTTCCCCTTTCCTGAGGCTCATTCAATGGCTCCAGGGTGCTCTACAGGTCCCCAGGGATCTTCAGAGACCCCCAGAACTCTCTGTAATCCATTGTTGTGCACTTTGGCTAACTCTGGTCACCTACACAGTTGTTCTCATACCTCTGCCACCTCCTGATGTACTACACCAAACAGCAGGGATCCTTAGACTTGTTCTCTTTGGATTCTCCTCTGCTAGCTGTGTGATTTAGCTGTTGCTCCCAGAGGTTGCCCTTACAGCAGAACAAGCTCTTATCCTGGTCTGGAAGCCCCTCATAGCCTGCACAGAATGTCTAAGCCTCTATCTGTCACTTCCCCACCAGGCTTAAGCACCCATGGAATTCTATGTCTCAGCTGGCTAATCCAGATACTTCATCAGAGGCCCTGGCCCCACAGCATGAGGCCTGGACTTGCCTGCTACACCTAGAGAACTAGGTGAAATTGACCTAATCTTCCCTCACACATCACATGACCAAACTCTCCACCCTCCACCAAACCACTGAACTCATCTCCCAGTCCCTCCAGGCACTACTAGAGCACCTGACTCCTACCTCCATGCCACCCCTGGCCATGGAAACACCCCTGGTGGCTTCTGTCACCTTCCCAGCAGCTCTGGTAGCCCCCCAAGCATGTATTCCCTATCCTGCACTCCCAGATGCATATGATGGCAACTGCTCCAGCAGAGAGTGTTTCCTCCAGTCCTGCCTTACATACATCCATCTTAGTAGGGATGCTTTTGATTCTGATACACTGAAAATAGCCTAGGTTTTGTCATACATGAAGATGGGATGTGCCTCCACCTACATGCTATGGGTGTTCTGATGCCCCAGAGGTGTTGGAAGTTTCACAGATTGGGCAGCTTTTAAAAAGGACTTCCAAGCAGAGTTCTTTCCAATCAACCCCACCAAAACTGCTGCCTTAGTGCTATGCAACCAAGAACAGTATGGGCAAGAGAAGCAGATGCTGGACAAGTATATTGACTCCTTCCAGACACTAGTTGAGCAAGTGGCCTACTCCAACAGCCTCTAACTATGCCTCACATTCTGGGATGGCTTGCACCTTGCACTACAGGAACACATTGACAACCTTGCCAAGGGCTGCCCAGATGATGAGCAGATTGCCTCCTGGTATAAAGTGGCCCAGGATCAGTGGCAGCTCATGGAGATTCAATGGAAGCTATGTTGCATGCACTCAACTCACTGCCCTGCCCTCATTTCCACTGTCTGCCACCTTGCCCCTGCTCTCCCAGCACTGGCCTCTGCTCTGGCCAGCTCCACCCCATGACCCTTACTGCCAGGCATCCTCATGGATGTTGATGCTGCCCAGCAGCACCATGCCATGCTGCTGCTGTGCTGGAGATGCCAGAAACCTGGGCACTTCATGCAGCACTGCTTGTTGGGTCTTGAGGTACATTACCTCTCCATGGTGAAGCAGAAGGAGCTCCTCCTGCAGCTGTTGGCCATGAAGGATGTGGCTGGAGACCTTTCACCAGACAAGCTGGGACTGGAGTTGACCCCAGAGGAGAGTGGCACTTGTGCTCCCCTCCCAGGTCTGGAGGAGGACTTTTAATTGAGCAGCAGATGAGATGTATGCCTCTGTTGCCAAGTACTAACCAGTCTGCATGTCTGTTGATGGAAAATGAAATTGCTTCCATCAATATCAATGACCCTAAGACAACAGGACCTCAGTACTTCCCTCCAGATGTACAAACACCAACTCTGGACTCCAAGTCAGGCCCACCAATGCTGGGCAGACCTCATCCAGGCTGCCCCACATGTGAATGCTGGCTGCCCTGGCAGTATGTGGTAGCTGCAAACCCCTTGGCAAACTCTCTGCACCTCAATGTGGAAATTGAGACCATGGACACCCAGCAGGCCCATGGAGTCACTGCCCTCCTGGACAGTGGTGCCACAGGGTTGTTCCTAAACTCAGAGTTTGTCTGGCACCACTGCCTGACCACATAGGCACTGTCCCAGCCCATTCCAGTGTTCAACATCAATGGAATGCCCAATGAGGCTGGGGCCATCAACTCCATGGTTGACCTTGTCCTCTGCTACCAGAACCATGCAGAGTGGGCCATGTTTGCCATCAGGACATAATCCTTGGATTCACCTGGCTTTGGAAGCACAACCCCAAAGTAGACTGGGCCTGGGGTGAGGTGATCAT
>JAGGAV010000319.1:0-17387 GCA_017657295.1 Termitomyces sp. DKA64
CCTGGCAGAGGGAGATCCAAAGAGAACAAGTCTAAGGAGCTCCCTGGCCAGGTGTGATGCTTCAAAAAAACTTCTAAACCTAACCCAAAGGTGCAAACTCCAGAAATTGCCATAATTCCACAGATTGTACTGAAAATGGAAATCCATCATAAATGGCCTTGATCTCTGGACTCAAGGCACGTGGCCATGTGAAAATATGACCAAAGGATAGCCCTGGGTTGAAAGTATTTGTCACCAGAAGATGGGAGGATGGCAATGAAAGACAGGCTTGGAAAAAGGAAACAAACCAGAGGGTCTGGTATGAGCAGTCCCCTAACAATGGTGCAGGTTGTCCTGGAAGCACAGTAGGTCACCTAGTTGGAGGTAACCCCAGGGTTGTTTGCTGAGGTGGTGGCATGGATATGGGGTCCCCCATCAGGGAAGCTTGAGTTGAGTACTGGGTGACAATCCATGCAGTGTGCCCTTTGTGCTCAGTAGGGGGAGCAGTGTGAATTTGAGGAGCCCATGTTGGGGTTCTTCAGGAATTTGGCAGTTTGCCTTCCATGCCATGCAAGGCACAAGAAGTGCTCCATCTCACATGACTGGTGGGTTGCCTGCATAGCTGCCAAGCAGGGATGGGATGCAGGCTGGGTGGTAGAGCATCTGGAGGAGGGGCAGAGGGGGGGGTCATTGCAGGGGGGACTGTCAGTTCCAGAGGGTGGGGAGGTGGTTCCCTTAGCATGGCACAAGGGTAAACAGAGGGCAACCCCACCCCCAGAGGCTGGGCTAAGCAAGAGGCCCTGGGGCAAGATGGTGATGGCCAGTCCCCTGGGCCCTTACATGTATTCTTCAGGGTCAGCAGTGCTGGTGAAGCAGCCCAGGGATCCTGTACTATGCTGGCAGGTGGCAGAGTTGGAGGAGCAGCTGGCAAAGTGGGTAGAGGAGCTCCAGAGGGTGTGAGAGGAACTGGTGGTGGTACAGTGGGATCAAGACATGGCTTGGCAGGATCATGAGTCCATGCTGTGGGCAGCAGGGGAGAGGGGTGCCAAGGCTCAGGGGCTCTGAGGATGCCTGGAGCAGCTGGAGGTGGGGTTGGGGGGGGAGGAGGTGGTAGAGTAATGGTTGGAACAGGAAGCCCAGATGACCTGGACAGAGGTGGAGGCAGGGAGGCAATGTGAGGGGTGGTTGGCTAATGAGGTGGCCTTGGGACAGGGTGGGATACTGCATGAGTGCCCCCAATTCTCCTTTTCCATGCTGACTGACCTTGGATTCCTTTGTTAGGCTGGGTCTAAGAGCACTGGATTCTCTTGGACAAATCCACTGTGGCCTATGCATTGATACAGGATGGGGTGAGGGGGTTACCTGGGGGCCTCCAACCAGAGTTGGAGCAGGGCATGGGGCAGATGGGGAGGTTGGCAGTGAGTCACTGGCAATGGAATTCCATGGACCCAGGTCTTGGTGGGAGGTCACAGTGGACATAGGGGAGGCCTTACTGCAGCATGAGGAGCATCTGGCCACCTAGGAGGTGCAGATGGAGATGGATCTGGCAGTCACAGTGATGGGGAGGAGGATTCTGGAGGAGGAGGGGGTGAGGGGGGGGGCCATTCTGGCTGCAGTTCTTGTTTCTTGGACTCATTTTCTTGCTCACCATTGGCCTAATGTAGTATATTGTAGCTGTATTGTAATATGTCTTCTTCTTGCTTCTTACAGAGGAGCCCTTGAGGTATTCCCAGATTATGTAAAGAAGGATGAGAATGAAAATGTAGGGGGTACTGGTGGGAATTGAATCCTTGCTGAATCCAGAGGCAGGGGTCATGCCCACTGATGCTGTCTGTGAGTACTAGTCCTGGGGGTCCCAGGGCTTGGAAGGGTGTCATTGGTGGAAGTCCCAGAGCTTGGTGGGGGCACTGGAAAGGTTTTTCTGGGGTTCCCAAGTGTTGTCCTCAGGTCCATAGCCTTTCCAATGCACCAGAAAATGGAACTGACCTTGGTTGAAGCAGGAGTCAAGAATGTGGTTGACCTCATAGTGGTGTTTGTCTTTGACTTTGACAGGTGGGGGTCAGCTTGGGTGTTGACTGGGAAAGGGGTCCAGAGTGTACTTCTTGAGAAGGTGAACATGGAAGATGGAGTAGAGGCCCTTCAGTCCTAGGGGCAGGTCAAGCTTGTAGGCATGGGTCAAGACCTTCTGGAGGATCTTGAAGGGGCCAAGTTGTTTGTGGTCAAGCTTCACTGAGGGCCTCTGGGTCTTGAGGTTGCATCAATTGAGCCAGACAAGAGTGCTGGGAGTCCAATCAGGGGTTGTCTCACATTGGGCATTGGCATGCTTGGAGTAGGCTTAATTGGCAGTGTTGATCTTGTCCTGGAGGAATTGGTGAAGGGACTGGAAGAGGTCCTTGCTGTCAGAGCCCATCTGGAAAAGTATTCCAGCAATGGCATAGTCAGAGGTGTTGCATTTGAGCATGATGGGAAGGGTGGGGTCAAAGTGGTGGAGAATTGAGGCAGAGGTGAAGGCCCTCTTGAGGAGAGCAAATACACTTTGACACTTGCTGTCCCAGTTCCAGGGGGTGTCCTTCTGGATCAGTCATTTGAGGGGTTTTGTAATGCTGGAGTAGTTGTCAATGAACCAGCAATAGAAGTTAGCAAATCCTAGAAAGACTGTACCTCCTTAATGTTCTGGGGCAGGGGCCAGTTGAGAATGGCCTCAACCTTGGCTGAGTCCATTTGTATGCCATCCATGATAACAACAACTCTGAGGTACTTGACCTCTGTGGTGTGGAAAGAGCATTTCTCAGGTTTGGTATGGAGATGGTACTCCCAGAGTCATTCTAGGACATGTCAGATGTGATCCTGGTGTTCTTCCAGAGAGTTTGAGTAGATGAGGATATCATCCAGGTATACAATAACAAAGATGTTGTTCATGTCATGGAAGATGTTGTTCATGAAGTACTGGAAGGGGGAGTTGGTCATATCAAAGGGCATCACTAGGCACTCAAAAAGGCCATAGTGGGTGTGGAAGGCAGTCTTCCATTCATGTCCTGGAGTGATCCAGACATTTTTTGTAGCCAGACCAGAGGTCTATCTTGGTGTAGATCCTGGCACTGCAGAGGTGGTCAACAAGGTCACTGATCAGGAGGAGAGGATACCAGTTCTTTTTGGTGACTTTGTTGAAGCCCTGGTAATCAACACAAAGATGGAGGGAGCCATCCTTCTTCTTGGTGAAAAGGACTGGGGCTCCAGTGGCAGAGATTGATGGTCAGATGAAGCCCTTTCTAAGCATGTCATTGAGGTAGTCCTTGAGGGCCCAGAGTTTAACTTCTGACATGTTATAGATCTTGCCAAAGGGAGGGGAAGTGCTGTCTTTGAGGTCAATCTTGTGATCATATGATTGGTGTGGAGGGAGTTCCTTTGCACTTCCTTCAGAGAACACATCAGTAAATTCATGATACTCCAGGTTGACTACTTTGTGTAAGATCTACTCCTGTCTTCAGAGTCTCAGATGAGGTGGTGCTGGCACAGAGGTGATCTTCTGGAAGTGTTGGGGTGATCTGGAGTTGGAAGGTGGGGGTGCCATCTTGCAGGATCCATGCAAAAGGAATGGCACCAATGATTTTGATGTCAAGGGCTTCTGAATTGATGGTGCTGGGTGTTGAGGATGCAGTGGCAGGGTCCCGGATTGTCTGATGATGTCAGGTGGTGTAGTTTGGGCCCTTGTACTGGTTGCAGGGGATGTTGGGAGGAAGCTGTCAGGGTGTGCCTAAAGGAGTTTGGGGTGGGGTGTTTCTTCCTCCTCTTCTTGGTCATCCTGAGGCTTGGTGGGAGTGCCAGTGGCTACAGTGCTGCTGGGAGTGAAATTGGAGTCGTTGGAATTATGGGAGGAGTAGGGGTGAAGGGGGATGGTGGCTGCCAGGCAGGCTTTGAAGCCAGGGAACTGCATGATGAGGTCCTTCCTGTTGATGTCAGGGTTGATGTTGTGTAGCCAGGGGAGTCTGAGCATGATCAGGGTCACCTCCAGGAGTTGGGTCACAAGGAGGCAGGCCAGAAACTGTAAGCTGTTGTTGAGGGTGAGGGAGCCAGAATAGAATTTGGTGATTCCAGTGGAGGCAGATCTTCCATCAAACAGTTGTAGTTCTAAGGGCATGTCAAGGGGTTTGTGAGGGAGACTGAGCTGGTTGTTGACAAAGGTACAGGTGGCTCCACTGTCAACAAGGGCAGGGAGGGCAGTGGGGGAGTTGCCAAGGCAGGCATCAATGATAAATGATTGTGTAGATCTCAAGTGGAGCTGCAGAGGGGTTTGGGGAATGTTGGTGGTGACTTCTGAGACATCAGGATGAGAAGGAACATTGAAGGAGATGGGTTCCAGGTCAGGTGAGCTATTCCAATTGAGCTGGAGGATGAGACTCAGCCAGTTGATGTGAGGGTTAGTCATTCAGAGCCAAGAAAACCCAAGGATGAGGGGGGTGGAGGCATGCAGCTTCACAACCAGTAGTTGGAGGTCTTGCTGTTGTCTGTTGGTGAAGGTGATCTTTGTCTCCACACAATGGGTGATGTCACCAGTGGAGGTAGGGTTGCCATCAAAGAGTCTTAGTGAAATTGGAAGGGGAAGTTGCCAGGGAGGTTGTGGAGCAAGTGCTGCTAAGGATTTGTTGATGAAGTTGTTGGTTGTGCCACTGTTGATCAGAGTGGGAACAGGCCCTCAGACAAGTAGAGAGAGCAGGGTGTGAGTGGCAGGTTGGTCAAAGAGCCCTCCAGCAGGGTTGAGGGACCTCAGAATGTTAGACATGGCATTGAGTTCCTCCTGGTGGGGAATGGGAGCCAGGGTGTAAGGGCAACCTCTGGGAGCTGCAGCTCAATCACACAGCTAGCAGAGGGGAATTCAAAGTTATATTAGAAAAGTAATCAATGATACAATAATAACTAATCACCTAGCAGAGGGGAATCCAAAGAGAAGAAGTCTAAGGATCTCCACTGCTTGGTGCAGCACATCAGTGGGCAGCAGAGGCATGAAAATGACTGTACAGATGACTGGAGCTAACCCTAAATCTTGAGAAATGCTCAAAGAGGAAATGCAGAAAGTTCTGGAGGTTTCCCAAAAAGGAGAATAACCTCCAGAGATCTCTGGGAATCCATAGGGAGCCTTGGGAGTGTAGGCTGAGCCTCAGGGAAGGTTGTAGGTTTAACCCCCCCTCCCTCTAGCATGTGGTGTCTTGATGTGTGGGGTGGAGGAAGTTCCAGATTGCCTGGTCCACTGGCAAGATGGGATAGATCCCCCAGATGGCCTACAGTGTGTCTGGGTGTCTCCAGTGGAACTCCCTGACAAGCCCTGACACATGCATGTTCTCCCATGATTCCCAGGAGATGTCCTTGATTCCATAGCCTTTCCAACCCACTGTCAGGTTCCACTGACCTAGGGGCTCAGCTACACTGAGCAAGTCCTTACTAGGCAGACATGACATCTATATGTACAATCTCATGCTTCAGTGAGCTCTGGAAGAGTGGAACTGTGAGTATGGGGCAAGGAAATGGGGCCTGGGCAAGTCCAGGGTACTCCAGGTGGTTATATAGAGGTATGCAAGTGACAGATAAGTGAGAGTGAGTATGGTATGGAGCTCTGGAGATGACTTATCAAGAGCAGGGAGTAACTCAGGGCTGGATCTGAGTTGAGAGCACAGGAATGTTTTGGAGACACAGAGTGGAATAGAGAAGTTGGAAGTATGAGAGATAGAGTTGAATGTAACTGGGGGAAGATGAGACAAGATGATAGATTGAAAGGGAAACAAGACAAGATGAGACTTAGAGCAGAGAGACAAGATGGGAAAGGAAACTGATAAGATTCAAGACTGATAAGATGGAAACTGCTAAGATTGGAAGGAGATGAGATGGAACAACAAGACTAGAGATAAATTGGGAAATGAGACAAACAGAAGCACAAGACCAAATGTAGTTAGGCAATATCATGAATACTGTAGCTAATACTATTCTACAGTTTAAGTACCAGTGGGGGGGACTCATCTGGGACTGTGGGTCTAAGGATGGACTGCATGGCATGGGTCTTGGGTCCAGTTGTTTGGGGCATCCTGAGACTGGTTGGCTGGGTGTTGGTAGCATCTGATGCATATCCATGATGCACACCAGGAAGGATGGAGAGATGGTTGGAGTCATCTGAACACTTGGGGAAGGTAAGGGAGGTCATGGAGCCTACCAGGGGAGGTGTTGGAGATCTCCAGAGAAGCATCAGGGTTTGCTGGAGTGGGTGCCAAGGGTGCTAGAGGGTCATAGGGGTTCCTAGGGAAAGGCCATGTTCTGGGGCATGCTGTACTTGATCAGGCAAGGTCCAGGGGTGAGGTGAGAGTCTGGGGTTGGGTTGTGACAGAGGTCCAGATGGAAGGAACATCAGGGTGATGTACCCCTACTACATCAAGGTAAACTCAAATCATCTCTTGAGGAAATACAGCTAATCCAATGCAATGCCAATATGCATCAAGTATTTGTGCTAGATGTACAAGATTTGAATTCAGTAGCCATCTCATTCAGATTTGAGAAGCAGAATTCCACCTACCTTTCTGATAAGTATGGAGACATGATCACTGTAAACCTGAGATCTTGGTAGACAAATTCCAGAAGTACTCACTTGTGTTACCATAGCTGCCAGTAATGTGGGGGATAGACACGTTAATCTATGCAGAATAGCCTTCTGCCAAGTTTACACCTATGACTACCACCTATTAAGCCTAGTTGGACATTGACAACAGGCTATATTCCATGCTTAATAAAATGTTCTTTGATTGACTTAGGGCTTCTTCCAATCATTCATTTTTATTACATGACTTAGGCCTACCAGGGATGAATCAATGGTCTTCTCTCATCAAAAATTGATGAAGATACAAGTAGTACTAACAATAACTGTTAAGCCATCAGAAATGGATTATATACCTAACATACTTTGCTCATGGGCTCAAAAGGGCCCTGTTAGGGGTACAGCTAAGTTAGTCAGCATTGTCAGGTTAGTGACTAGTGTTCTGTTAAAGTTTGGTTAGGGCTTAAGGCTTAGGGAGGGTATATCTATTCTTCCTTCTTGAATACATAGTCATACTCTATGGTGGAGTATTGTGTATTGGCTTAGATAATGACAAGTATTTAATCCTCAACTTCAAATGATGCCGAATTAGGCATGGAACGTGACCCATACTCCATGCCTAATATGGCAGGCCTAGTGAGCGCCATATAAGTTGTTGTGCGTGCATATAATTGAGATCAACTTGCTACCCATCAAAAGATGACGAACGAAATATTACCATACGTCTACATCAGTGAAGAGGTCCGAAGGCAAGGAGCTCGATAGAGAAACAGGTAAAACGTGAGGTCAGGCGGTATTTGGAAGAACATTCATCGTGCCAGCGACGAGAATATATGTATAAGTTTCATTGTTATTGATGGGTCCGAGTATTGACAGATATAATTCATGCAGATCAGTGACTTGCATGAATATTAGACAGCCCCGCATGCAGCGATGATGACCTCTGCTTTAGAAGTACCGCGCGGTGTCCCCAATGCTTCTACGCGTTTTACAAGATCCATATTCTTGATGACTTCGCCTATTACGGGTCAGTGTCCCGACCTTCAAGCGGAGTCAAAAAGGAACTTCACCAAAAACGACATGAGACCCATGCTTTATCAAGTAAACCGGTGTGCCCGTCGTTATTTTGGGAATCGGGACAGACATTCAGTTAAATGAACGTCGAGTCCCATACACGTCCCGGAGACAATTGACATCGTGATTAATGAATGGTAATCTCTACCTAGCCAACGCAGAAATTAGGGGCCGCTCCCAGACTGTGAAAGTACAGTGGAGATGATAATCAAAGACTCGATACGTTGGCGACCTTCATGTTCTATGGGTCGATCGTGTCAACGGCGACAACCGTCCAAACTTCGCGTAGGAAAATGATGAAAAAACCCGCGCTCACGGCAGGACACCCACTAAGATGATGACCTGTAATATTATAACCACAGGACGAGGACAGCCCGTCAAAGATAGGCATAAAAAGTTACCATGTCATAAGCAGCTATCAACATAAAGTCATGAATACTCTGAACGACCGTGAGATGGCTTTTCCGAAAAACCGTGAGACGTTCTCCCGCGCGCCCTGGTAGCATTCTGCCCATAGACTCGGGCCATTACCACCGAATGTGCCCTCCATGGTTTAAGCCCAGGGGCAAAAAGTTCCTCCATTCGTTCAAGCGGGACTTGCTTTGTTTCCGGTAAAATGAACTAGCGGAATGATATGAGAAACACGGGCATGGTAATATGGAGCAAGGAGAGGAGCTTACAAACACATGGATGATAGATAGCATCATCAACGAGGCGAAGAACATGTAGACGCCATAACTCATGGCTAGAAACATCTGTGGCGTGAATCGGGTGATAAGGAAACTATGTGAAGGAGTGGTGGGTGTTTTGTGAAGTCATTGTAACATGAAAGTCAAGACAACTTACCCATACAACCAGTTGGACACGGCCATGCAAGCTTGGGTAAAGGTACGGACATGTTGAGGGAAGAATTCAGCTCCGACGACCCAGGGAGTACCATTCCACGTTGGCGAGTAGAAGATCGTCCAGATGTAAAAGAACGCAACTACATGTGTATGCAAAAGTTTTTCGAGACTGACACATGTGTTGCAAAGTTACAAAGACCACTCACCAGCGCTACGTCCCCCAGCAGTCAAGACAACAGGACCGTTAGTGGAAGTCACCACGGGTTTCGATATGGCAATGTAGGCCCCAATGTAAAACATAGAGATACTACCGCCGATAGATCCGACAATCAGTAGGTAACGGCGTCCTAAGGTGTCCACCAGATACAGGAGCCAGATGAGAGAACCAACCAGTTTGACTTGAAGAAGCTGTAAATCAACCATGTAAGAGTCTAGGAGGTACAGAAGCTCACTGATACCATAAACTCCGGTAGTCAGGAGTGCGGTATTGGTGCCCGTAATACCCATAGATTTGAAGACAGTCGGACTGTAAGTCGTTTTTGAGGTATGGTCATGTAACACTAGATCAAAAGCTGAACGAACGAGTAATAGTTTATTGCATTGATTCCGGTTGCGTTTTGCCAAGCGAAGAGGCTGGAACCAATGAACAGGCGTTTGATCAACATCTCATTCGCTAAAACGTTCCTTAGGGGACCGAAGAACCCTGCCCCGACAAGGCCGCGTTCATGTGTGATGGTTTGCTCAATGATTTCGAACTCTTCGAAGACATACGGGTGGTCATTTGGAAGGTTCCGGAGGTACGAAAGGTTCTTCAAGGCTTGACTATTGCGATCACGCGAAATGAGCCAGCGAGGCGACTCAGTGAGGAAGCAAGCTCCGATGAACAACAGCCCACCAGGCTATTGAAAGTCTTCGTCGACTACCCAAGCTCTTCTGAACTGCGAGACTTACGATGAACTGGACTGCGAATGCTATTAACCATTGACGGCGACCAAGTGGGAGGTGAATGCTGACGCCATAGTTGATCCAGAAGCCTCGAAAGAGGTTGAGAGCACGATGACAGCAATCCCACATAAGACATACCTACAACACCGCCTATCTGCCAGCAAAGTTCATAGAGGCCAATTAATCTACCTCGTATAGCTGGAGGCGAAATTTCGGCCATGTAGATAGGCTGTAAAAGATGGACTAGATGTACGTCAAAAGTAGGGAGTGTTCACTTACTGCCAGGTTCGACACAGCACCAATCGCGAGACCCACAATGACCCGGCCAGCATAGATAATTCCCAAGCCAGTATTTGACCTGCTAGGGAGTGGGATCGTGCATGTGTATGGTAGTATTGATTTTTACTCACGAAGCAACGACCTGGAGGATGACTCCTACGCAGAACACGATAGCAGACACCAGCAATCCCACCTTATGGCCATAGAAGAAGCCAAGAGGGTAGCCAAAGATAGAGCCAAAGAAGGAGCTGCGAAACCGTGAAGCCGAATTTGTGGAGGTGACCACAAGACCAGACTTACCCGGCTTGATATAACGAAACTATGTTCGCCGATATGAGGGCGAATTTACTTGCAGAGACTTTGTCTAGTCCAAACTCGGCCTTGAAGCTAGGAAGTGCTATGGAGGTTCCTATAAAGGCTGCGTCATATCTAGAAGTTGGCGTCAGTAAGAAGACAAGGTTGTAATGGGACTGACCCGATCATAACTGCGGCAAAAGCTGAGATCATGGCGGCAGAATAGACCCTCCAATTGTAAACCTCCTTCGGGGTGACCCGATCTTCGACGCGAGAGAACCGCCCCATGGTGGCAGGCTCAACAAGAATTACTCCACAATAGTATGTAGCAGCAGACTAAGATCCAGCAAATTTTCTGCTACATACTTTTTAGTGACTTGCTATAGGAGTTTATCTGATGTATGTGATCTACCACGGTCGGCTGACCATCAGGCAAACATCAGAGACAGCGTGCGTACATGTGGAGGGAGTGAAGAGACGAGCATGATTGGAAGTTCGGACCTATTCGGACTTTCATCAATCCTAATACTGATCGGCTAATTCGGCTTGCTCATCCACAAAGCTATCATAAACTTCTCGTGAGTACATAGGTACTTACTTAGTAACACAGAATATTATCTTGGTGTGAGATTTATCTGGTGTGTGGAGATTTTGACACCTAGCGCATCTGAAGGGCTCTGATGACATCGCCAAATTTACCACCGGCAGGGAAAAAATTCTATCTATTTGGTTATCCTATTGCTCATTCTGCCGCACCTACGTTGCACAACCATTCTTTCACTCACTGGCCAGAAGGACGTGCAGAAGTGAACACGTATGAGACTTGGTCAACAAGCAAAGTTACCAATGCAATGCTTCAAATTCTATCCAGCGAACAGTGTGGAGGGGCCGCGTGAGTCTCTTCTCCACCAATGAAACTCTATGCTGGATAGTAAATGCATACTTACTCATAAAGTGTGACTATGCCCATAAAGGCCGCAATTATACCTTATCTTGACGAGATATCACTCGAAAGCCAAATCACAGGTGCCTGCAACACCATTGTCAAAGTTCCAATCAACGGAAGACGCAAACTTGTAGGCCAGAATACGGACAGTAAGCCGTACATTTTCTTCTTTCGTTGACTTGCCAGATCAATATCCCCTTAACAGTTCTTGGCATACGAAATGCCCTTCTACAAGCACTCCAATTGCAATTTCCAACCAGAGCGATTTCTTTTGAAGCTTCGTACTTCGCCAGAACCGGTGCCGGTGTAATCATTGGAGGTGGAGCAACGACTCGATCCGCCGCTCATGCTCTTACACTCCTTGGCCTCAGCCCATTGTTCCTAGTGAATCGCGATCCAGCAGAGGTCGAAGCTGTGCAATCGTCGCTCTCCCACCTGAACATTATTCATCTCAAGAACTCGTACGATGTAGAAAGGTACTTGGGTCAACCAGGATCTCCAAAAGTTCTCATGATGGTGGGTGCTATCCGTGAGTCCTGTCTAAATCTTGTGCCCATCACGATTCACTTTGGGGTTCCGTAGCGGCAACTGCCCCAGTTACACCGCAAGAACGAGCAGTGTATTCAACAGTCACAACGATTCTAATCATACCGTACGTCAAGCCGACACAGACCAATGAAGGTTTGCCTATTCCTGAGAAGCAGATATTTCTGGAAATGGCTGTAAGTGGGCCTAATTGTCATCCTCCAGTCACATTTGCCAACTATTCTAGTACAAGCCCCGTTTAACACCAATGCTGAAGGTTGCTCTTGCCCATGGTTGGCACGGGATCGACGGCGTACAAGTCGGTATCAGTATCCAACGCTTACAATCGTACGGCTGATTCAACCTTTTTCGTGTGGTCAGGCTACAATAGAACAAGGATTGGCCCAACAACGGATGTGGTACTCATCCGACCCTTCCCTACGAGCGGGAAGCGACCGGGGCATATTTGACATCCAAGTGGAAGCTTCGACGAGGAAGCTTGGTGAAAGCATGAATGACATTATCCCTGCCGGCGTTGAGGTGGACAGAGCATTTTTGAATGATGATGCATAATGCTTCGACAAAACACTGGCCTGTAATCTCTCGTCACCTGTCACGTCAGCATTCCAGAACTGAGGATGAACGGAGCTGATCACACGATTATCAAGGCTTCATGTCCAGTAAACATAGAATGTGCTTGTCATTCGATAATACCGCGTGAAATGCAAGAGCCTGGCTTTCATTAATGGTATTGGCCTTGAGTGTTATGTTGACTCTGAGGTCTCAATGGCGGTCTGTTGAAACTTCGAATTTCTATCACTTTCAAAATGCTTTCAAATATCTACAGGAACATTTGGACTTTAATTAACTCTTTCGTTGGCAAAAGTTTGAGCTTACAGATCCAGTCACAACGTTGCGTGCCTCATCCAGGAGAGTCTATGGTTATTCACTTTTGCTCGGTCAAATCGAAAGTTGCGGAGAAGATAAGATCGGGGTGATAAGACTCTTCGTTGGCCATGAGCATCTTGAACAGCTGAGGAAGACTTACTAGTGGCCATCAGTGATTATGTCAGCCTATTTTTTTTTTAACTGGATGGACACTGAATATTTCCTTGTCTTTCTCTACATGTTGGTGCCTAAAGAGGGGGAGGAGTGCTGGGGGACAGAGTGCCCACAGCAAGAGGAGTCCTAAGGGATGTGAGATTCATGGGGGCAGGGCCAAGCTATGTAGCCCTGCCAAGCTATGCTGTGGCAATGCAGCAAGCACAACTATGGGGACAGCATGTACAGGAAGGGGTTGTGGAGGACCAAGGGTGCCCCCATCAATAAACTTTGGATATCCTGTGGCTGCACAACCTGTGTGGTCACACACATTCCAGCAATACATGGTGCCACAGTTTCCTGAGACCCCAACTACAGTGGCTGGACCCAGCTGAGCAATAGGTATTGTCACAACCCATCCTGGGACCCCCAGGCCTCACCCCAACTAACCTTGACAACCCCAGGGCACACACCAGACCCCCCTCAAACCTCCAACCACTCTGGCACCTCCTATGGCAGACCCAATGCTTCTCCAGCAAAACCTGGTGCTTCCCCCAGTAGGCCCCATCACTTTTCTGACCTCCAAAAAAAACCTGGGTAACCCCAACACTTCTTCCAGCCCCCCAGCACACATCATGCATCTGCATCAAGGTATCACTGCAACCTGCCTGCCAGATCAGAACCAACACCTGTCAGACCTGTGCAACCTTGACGAGTCCTAACCTTAGACTCATGGTACTAGAGAGGGTCCCTGATCAGTCTTTAGGTCATGGAGTGATATCAGTTACAGTAGTCTTGATTATACTTATGTTTGTACCCCATCTTGTCTTGTTGTTCCAGTCTCTTTGTTTCTTTATCATCTCAATCTCATTTTGTTTTGATTCTCATGCCTGTATTGTCTTGTCTTGTCTTGTCTTGTTCTTGTTATCTTTCTCATTCTCATCTCATCTCATATTATCTTGTTCATCTGCTTTCTCATTCTCATCTTGTCTTGTCTTGTCTCTTTCCCTTTTTGTCTCATGTGCCTGTCTTGTCTCAACCCTTTCATCTCCAGCCTCCATTTCTATCTCTGTGTTCCAGTACCTTTCCTGCAACCCCACCTACTCACTCAGACCCCATTCCAAGTTATTTACAAGGTCTGATCACTCTGTACCTGGTCTTCCTCCCACCCCTGGTTCCACTCTCTTTATTTGTGTGACCTAGACCTCTCTGCTTGCTTGATAGCTGCCCCCAGAACTTTGTACCTTACACCCCAGCACTCACCCCCTGCTTTTGCTGCCCCTTTTACCTCACTGGAGTTCCCCAGACTTACTCAGAGTATTCCCCAGATCCTGTCCCTTCACTTCCTCATGTCTGGAGCTTGCTGGAGCACAGATCATATGCATAGACATTGTGTCTGCCTAGTAAGGACTTGCCCAGTGGATCTGAGCCCCCACAGTCAGTGGAACATGACAGGTATGGCAGGTCAATGTTGACCTGCCATGATTTCTCCACAGGTAGGGATCTCAGTCCTTGCCTCACTATCTCCTGGCACAATGAAGGTGAACAATAATGGGCCAGCATTAATCATAGTGCTGATGGAGTCATTGTCCCCTCCTTGATAGGCATACCCACCTGTCAGAGGACTTCCATGTCCAGACTTCCTATTCTGACCTACAATGACTCCCCACAACCAAATCTTCCCTGAGGCTCACACTACACACTCCTAGGGCTCCCTCCAGATCCCTGGAGAACTTTGGAGGTCATTCTCCTATTTGGGAAACCTTGAGAACCTTCCATATTTCCTCTTCAAGCATCACCTGAAGGTTAGAGTTAGCTCCAGTCATCTGTACAGTCATTCTCATGCCTCTGCCACTGTTGATGTGCTGCACCAAGCAGCAGGGATCCTTGAACTTAGACTTGTTCTCTTTGGATTCCCTTCTGCTAGGTGATTAGTTACTATTGTATTGTTGATCACTGTTCCTAATATACTTTGGATTCCCCTCTGCTAGCTGTGTGACTTGGCTGCTGCTCCCAGAGGTCACCCTTACAGCAGAACAAGTCTCTAACTCTGGTCTGGAAGCTCCTATAGCTTGCAAGGAGTCTCTGAGCCCCTATTTGTTGCTTCCCCACCAGGCTTAAACACAAGCAGAACTCTATTGTCTCAGCTTGCCAATCCAGACAGTCCCCTGGAGGCTCTGGCCCCTCAGGATGAAACCTGGACTTGCTTGCTACACCTAGAGAACCAGGTGCAAATGACTCAATCTTCCCTCACTCACCATATGACCAAACTCTCCACCCTTTGCCAAACCACCAACCTTATCTCCCAATCCCTCCAGGTGCTGTTAGAGTGCCTGTCCCCTACTATTGCACCACCCCCAACAGCCCCAATAGCCCCAGTAGCTCCAGTAAACCTCCAGACATGGATTCTGCACCCCACACTCCTAGATACATATGATGGTGACAACTCTGGGGGAGGGTGCTTCCTCCAGTCCTGCCTCACCTGCATTCACCTCAGCAGGGACACCTTTGATTCTGACACATTAAAGATAGCCTGGGTACTGTCATACATGAAGACTGAATGGGCCTCCACCTATGTGCTATGGGTGTTTTGGTGCCCTGGAGGTGCCAGGAGTTTTGCAGACTGGGCCATCTTTGAGGAGAACTTCCAGGTGGAGTTCTTCCCAATAGATCTGGCCAAATCCAATTGGACAGGGAAGGTGAATGTTGGACAAGTACATCAATTCCTTCTGGGCATTGGTCAAGCAGGCAGCATACCCAGGTGGCCTTCAATTGTGCCTCACATTCTGGGACAGCCTGCACCCTGCACTGATAGAGTGCATTGACAATCTGGCTGAGGGCCACCCCAATGATGAGCAAATTGTCTCTTGGTACAAGGTGGCCCAGGATCAGTGGCAGCTCATGGAGATCTGATGGGAACTATGCTGCATGCACCCAACTCACCACCATGCTCTGGTGGCAAGTCTCTGACACCCTGCTCCCATGGTCCCAGCACCAGCCCCTACTCTGGCCACCCCTGCACTGTGACCCCTGCCATTGGGTATTCCCATGGACATTGATGCTGCCTGGCAGTATCACCCCACACTGCTGCTATGCTGGAGATGCAGAAAGCTGGAGCACTTTGCATGACACAGCCTGCTGGGCCTCAAGGTGTGTTACCTCTTGACTGCCAAGCAGGAGGAGCTCCTCCTACAGCTGCTGACTGCAAAAAACACCACTGGAGTTCCATCACCAGATGAGCTGGCACTGGAGTTGACCCCAGAGGAGAGCAGCACTTGTGCCCCCCTCCTGGGCCTGGAGGAGGATTTTTAGTCAAGCAACAGATGAGATGTATGCCTCCATTTCTGGGTACTAACAGGTTCACATGTCTGTTTTAGAGAATGAAATTGTCCTGCCCAATGTTAATCACTCTAAGACAGAAGAACCTCAGTCCCCCCCTCCAGATGTACAAACACCAACTCCAGACCCCAAACCAAGCTCCCTGATGCTGGTTAGACTATGCCTGCACTGCCCTGCCTGGGAATGCCAACTGCCCTGGCAGTATGTAGTGGCCTCAATTCCTTCCACCAACTCATTGCACCTCAATGTGGAAATTGAGACCATGGACACCCAATGGGGTCACCACCCTCCTGGATAGCAGAGCAATGGGGCTGTTCCTGGACTTGGAGTTTGTGAAGCACCATGGCCTGACTATGCAGCCACTTTCCAAACCCATTCTGGTGTTCAATATTGATGAGATGCCCAACAAAGCAGGTGCCTGTTTCCATGGGAAAAATTGAGGGAGAAACATGCTATACTATTTCTCTAAAAAAAAAAGATTTTTCTCTGGTAAAAAGGCTTTTTCCATTGCAAATACACTATTCAGAAGTGGTACAACAGGTTTCCTCTTCAGTATTCTCTGAAAAATATTATTGGCTGTCAGCAGTGGCTATCTGGGGATGATGTGAGGGCAAGGTGGGCACCATCAAAATTTTGTTGGTTTGGGTGACAGCACCAATTGCAAATATGCTCTATTAATATGTGCATCCTCTACATCCTTCCACTGGTCATGGCTCAGTTTCTGCCTTGCATACATACATACTCTAAGGGGCGCGGTGGCTCAGCTGGCACCATTGCATTCCTCAGCAGGTCATGTGACTTGCGAGTGCAAGGTCAGGGTTTCGACCCCAGCTAAGTGTGCCTGTGTGGAAAACACCTTAGACACCACGTGGGTTCTTCAACGCTGCTGGAAAGCCACCGCCCGCATGTGACTGGTTAGGCTGCCCCCGAACGACCAATCAGCACGTGATACAAAGAAGCACGGTGACCACCACGCTCGTGACCAGAGAGAAAAACAACGGTTTCCCCGGCTTGGCGGATTTGGGAGGAGGTCCCAGGGTCTCCGTGGACCAAGCGGGTCAAGGCACGGGTAGGCGAGAGGATAGGATGTCAATAGTTCGATCAGGCTGCCGACATTACTGTGTGGTCCATCGGATGGTTTCGGTAGGCTTGCCAGGTTCGATCAGGTGCCTAGCCAATTGGTCCGGCACGTCTGTCACCAGGGCGGCTTGCTGGCCATTCCGTCGCGGGTTCCGAATCTCGGGATCGATCTTCCGAAGGTATCGTCTGGGCGTGGGGAAGGGTGGAGTCGTGACCACCCTTGGTTAGAGTTGACTAGAGGGAGGCTATGAGCGAGCCAATTGGGTTACAGCCCTACACCAATCAACTCGGATCAAGCCCTGCAGAGTATAGCTGGGTTTAGAAATTGGGACGGCATGTTAGCGGCAGATGGTGTGGGATTTAGTTGTGGAGTAATTACCACCCCCATTACGTACTGCGGGACCTAGCACACAATGTTCACGTGAAAATAGGTCTTGAACGAAATAAAACGACTATTCATTCATTC
>JAGGAV010000320.1:0-17343 GCA_017657295.1 Termitomyces sp. DKA64
TATGTGTATACATATATTCATGAGAATATTGATGAAGTTGGGTGAGAAACATCACTAGTGCACAGTTACTGACCCTGGCAATTTCAGGACAAAGGAGGGTAGACACTACCTGGATGGGCTGGGTTATGTTAGAAGACTGTCAGGGGACTTCCTTCCTGACCTTTGCCCTGGACTGACACCAACTTGCCAAGACTGATTCCACTCCCCCAAGGCTTGTTTGACATCTCCAGGGCATTCTACAGATCTCTGGAGATCTCCAGAGACTCCCAGAACTTGTCATGATCCCTCAGCAAGCACTTTCAGTTAACTCTGGTAGTCTATACAGTCAACTCTGGTCATCTATACAGTCATTTCCATGCCTCCGCCACCTGCTGATGCACCACACTGAGCAGTGGGGATCCTTAGACTTGTTCTCTTCAGATTGCCCTCTGCTAGGTGATTAGTTACTATTTGTATTGTCAATTACCAGTCCTAATATACTTCAGATTCCCCTCTGCATGATTTAGCTGTCACTCCTGGAGGTCACCCTTACAGAGACCATGGGGCTGAGATTAAGCACTGCATTTTAAAACAAAGCCCTAGCTGAGTGCAGCAATATTGGGGCTGGGATTAAGCATTGATTTGAATGTTGAAGCCCTAACTAAGTGCAGTGAGGTTGGGGGCTGAGTCTCAGTCAGGGATTTAGGGGTGAAGCCCCAAGAAGATAAACCTGTGCCTTTGGCATGGGGCATACCTCATGCATCATTCTACAATGCCATTTCAATATTTTTCTAGTGAATTTTCCTATTTTCCCTGTTTGCAATGCATCACAAATGCATCAACTGTGATGCATTGCTCTCTCACCGTACCTAAATAGTATTACAAAGGAAAATGCATTCTTATTTTACTTTAATTATGCCGAATGATGTATTAAAGTGTAAAGATAAGCTGGGCCTTCTTTGTCTTTGCTTCAAAATCCGGCTTCTGGCGCCTTCCCGGAGAAACTCTGAAAGCAAGGGCAGGGAGCTTCGAGTACGTTGGCCCTGGTCATCGAAACGGTTGAAATCCATAGAAGTACTTAACAAGCTAGATTATTATAGTTTCAGTGCCTCAGTGCATTTAACCTGTCTTATTGGGCATAGATGCAACCAAAATTACCCTTGACCTCCCAGAAATACTGCTTTTGCGGGTACCCACAACTTCACACTGGTAACTCCGAATCAAAGTCAATCAACTGGAACTCCGAATCGAATTGATCAGACTTCAGAATTACATACAGAATTTTATTTTGACTTCTCTCATGCACACAACCCATAACTGTGGTAGTGCATGCATACGGTATCTGCCAAGATTGAAATTTCACCCGGGATCGCATTATCTTTAGCTGCTTGGGTCCTTGATGTTTTGGGGGTTTTCACCAATTCTAGTCGCCACAGCTAAGCCGAGACAGCTTTACCACACCTTATCCTTTCACAGGTTCGTGCGATCCAGCTGTTCACCTGTGTTCTACATACAAGTTGTCACCACTGTTTTTGCTTTGGTCCCCGCCACCTTAACGCTTTTTCTCTCTCCCTTCCTTCTTTTGATCCCATAAACTTTCATTTCAATCTTGCCTTGTGATGGATGTGTACAATGTGATGATCTAAATAGATAGATGGCTGCTATATGAAATACCAACTATGTATCGATACTTTGCGGGGGAGCATAGCTCCAAATACTTTAATACTTTGATACTCGAACTGGATTGCGGAGAATAACTGAGTACTGAGTACTATTGATGCATATGACGTAATGCATATGGGGAAGTGAACGTTTAATATCTCGATTGGAGTGTGGCTTGTATGTCACCTTCCTGTATGTGCTTGTGGATGTAATGATGTCAGATATCTATGTGCTTTGCCCTAGCATGTCCTTTAGTTGAGTGAGTCAAGGCAATGGATGAATTATTGTCCACAAATAATGAGGCTGGTAAGGGTTGGCCTAAGTCTCTTCAAGGAAGTTGTGCATTCACAGGGCCTGCTGTAATCCCCTGGTCATTGCCATATACTCTGCTTCTGTAGTTGATAGCACAACTGTTTGTTGGCACTTTGAACTCCAGGAGACTGGGCCTCCCACCATCATAAAGATATAGCCAGATGTGGACCTCTGAGTGTTCAGACTGCCTCCATAATCTGCATTTACATGACTGATGGGCTTAGTGGACTTTTCTGGACCCTTTGAATATATGATTTTGTAATCCAGGGTGCCTTTTATGTATGCTAGGACATATAAGAGTGCTTTCCAGTGTGATGGACCTGAGTTGGATTGAAAGTGTGCAAGGAGTGTTATGGCAAACAACAGATCTGGGCATGTGGCTGCCTGTGCCCACATGAGAGCTCCTAGCAGTTGATGATATGGTTTGTCAGTCATAAACAGTCATTCAGCCTCCCCCTTTGGTGACATATCTCCTGTGAGTACAAGACTGGATGGAAGTGAAGTGTACTGGGGGTTGCAGTCAGCCATGTTGATATGGTTGAGTATGTGGATCATGTATGCTCTCAGTAACATTGATATGGTTCCAGTATTGGGGTCTCAGTGTATTGCCATCCCTAGTATGAATGATGGCTCACCAAGATCCTTGACTTCATATATCTGAGATAATTCCATCTTTGTGATCTCTGGCCCCTTTTTGGTTGTCAAGAGTCTGAACATATTGTCATTAAAGGTATTGGTGACAGTTTTCTCAGTTCCTATGGTCCTTGAATGCACACATGGATCAGCCCTTAACCTTTTATATCCTAGGTCTGCATAAGCTCCATCAAGTGTCCAGTACCAGTTGTATCCACCCTGCATCAGTCTGTATATTGTTTTCCAAAGTAGTGCTAACTTCCCCTCCCCTTTTGGGAAACATGGAGGCAGGTGCATGTATGCATCATGCTCTGGAATACTGTTAAGGTATGCAGAGACAAAGTCTACTTGCCAGATCTCTAACCTGTCATGGGCAGCAATTGCCACTGATATCCTGAGAGATTCCAGACATACCACTGCAGCATACATCTTGTCAAAGTCCTCCCCAGCAATCCACAAGTAGCCCTTTGCCACTATGCAAGCCTTGCATCTAGTGACCTCCCCCTCTGCATTATACTTATTTGCAAAAACCCAAATGGGCAGCCCACAATGTTCTTCCCAGATGGCACTGACCCTTCATCAACAAGTTCAAACACCCCTCAATCATTCATCATCCTAAGTTCTTTGTCTATTGCAGGCTTCCATAAATCAGGTCTTTGCATGGCTTCTGTGTATGTCTTGGGTACATAGTCTTTGGTACCATCTTTCTGACATGTTAAAGCTGCCAGGTATGTGTATGGTTCCCCAGCATGGAGAGCCATTGGTAGTCCTCCCCCAGTTGCCCAGTCTTCCCCATGATTCCTTGCATCCCATTCTCTCTGTAATGTCTCTCATGCAGCAAGTAGGGCTGGCATGGGTCATGTCAAGCAGGACAATCTCCAAAGAGGAATGGCCTCTGCAGGGGGTGGCATTTTAAGCACAGTCCTGATAGGTGCCTCTGAGAGATTGGGGGCATGGTCTGGGTGGGTTGGGGTATTATCAGCCCTGATCCTCAGTGCTATGGGTTGCCTAGTTGGTATGATGCTGAGTGTGGTAGGTGGCATGTTTGGTGCACTAGTGACCATGATCTGTGAGTTGTCCTCTGTGTCATTCAAGATGGTGAGAAAGTGGTGACCAACTCCTTCCTCAAAGATAACATTGTGGGAGGTGACAATTGATCAAGAACCTTGGTTGTACAGCCAATAGCCACTGTTCATGTATCCTACTAGATGAGTCTTTACCAAATGTGGGTTGAGTTTTATTTGATTAGTTCATCAGGTACTTTTGCCCATGCACAGCACCCCCATGGTCTGAGGTGGTCAACTCTTTGTTGCCATCTGGTCCATGCCTGTTTGGGTATCACCCCAGGGTGTTGGGACAATGGTAGCAGATTTTGAGTGTAAATCTGTGTTGGCACAGCCTCTGCCCAAAGGTCTTTTGGTCATCCACTCTCCATCAGCATACACCTAACCCCTTCAAGGATAGTTTGGTTTGCCTGCTTGGCAAGACCATTCTGGGCATGACCATATGGCATGGTTACTCTTAGCACAATGCCATGACCATTTAGATAGGTGGTCCATGCCTTATTTACCCATTCACATCCAGCATTGACCCTGACTTTGCAAAGCTTCCTGCTGGTCTGTCATTCCAACTCATGATGGTAAGACATAAATACCATCAACATAGAAGCTGAGTCTTTCCTTGCAAGGAAATATCCAGACATGTGCAAGGAGCCCTCTGTCAACTGCCAGCATCATGTATGATGCCTCTCCCAGGGATGTCATACTTGCTGGGCCCCACAGGTTGATGTGGACACAGTCATTTGGTGCCCCTTCTGGTGTGACTTCCCCATCATAAGGACAAGATGCATGTTTCCCATATACACAGTCTTCACATAGTCCTGGCACAGTTAAATTGCCTTTTACCACTAGACTGTTGACTAAGTCCTTTGCCAGTACTTCTTTGATTGTTTTGATGCTTGCATGTCCGAAGCATCTATGCCATACATCAAGGGTCATAGATTTTATTTGACAATGAGTGACTAGGGCTGTGGGTGTCTTGATCCCTCCCATAGGGCTAAGAAGGTACATTCCCCCATTTCCTGCTCCACAGAGCACCTCTCTGCCTGTTGGGTCCAGGAATTGAACTTGTCCTGCACCAAAGATTACACTGAAACCAGCTTTATCAGATTTTGTAATGGATATGAGGTTCAAGGCAAGATCTGGTGTGTGGAGGGCATTTCTGAATACCAGTTCAGATGGTCCATGGGCAGTTTGACAGATCTTCTTGACTGTTCCTTGGCCTATCATTCGGAAGACTGCCCCTTTTGGGGCTGTGTGTCCTTCTATTGGGTTTGGCAACTCTTTGTAGTCTGAAAAAGCTTCTTTGTTGACAAAAAATGGTCTGTAGCTCCTGAGTCAGCATATGTACATATCTCATGAACTTTGGAGATGTTAGCCCTGGTCCACATGACCCATTCTAACCTGTCTTGGCAATCATTGTCACCCTGAGTGATGGCTGATAACATGTAGGTAACCTGCAGTTGCATGGCAGTTTTGATCTGGCTGGTGGGTTGTGTCTGTGTGGTTACAGCATTTGCTGCAGGAAGGGTTGGGGTAGGAGTCTCACTCTTCTTTACTCAGTTTCAGAAGTTTGGCAGGAACTGACCCTCCTTTCCTCCCCCTTTCCAGTAGCAATTCTCAATTATATGTCCAGTCCTCTGGCAGTTTGGGTTAATGCAGACCAGTCTTGGCTTGGTCTGGCCTGTTGGTGCCTGGAGGGCTGTTGCCAGCACCCCTGCCTTCTGCTTCTGGAGCACAAGTCAGTCCCAATGGATTGTAAGTGCCACAATTACATCCTTGGGTGATTTCATTGTGTACACTTCCTCAACTACAGCATTCCATGACTCTGGTAGAGAAGCAATCAAGATGTTTTGGAAAGCTGCATCATTGATAACCACACCTTTTTTGGTGGCTGACTTCCATTTCTCTCTTAGGTCCTCAATGTGTTTGGTAAAGTCCATGCCATCAGTAAACTCTGTTGTGCATAGCCACTTCTCTGCCATCATAGCTGCTATCTCCAAGAACTCACTGTAATTCTCTTTTAGCATGTTCCATGCTTCAGGCACAGTGCCATCCATTTTGATCCCCAAGCCAATTGGGTTTTTTGTGTTATAAATAATCAGGCCAAGTGTTATAAATAATCAGGCCAAGTGTCCATGCATCCCTTTCCTCCCATTCCTCTATGGATGGGGTCCTTGAGAACCACTTAGTGGCTTTCTCTTCACCCCTTTTGGTATCTGTTGCCACATTGCTTTCTGGTTTTTGTATTGTTCTGTCCAGGTATCCACAAGCTCCTCTTGCTCTCACTGCAATCAGGACACAATTTTTAAATGTGGTGTAGTTGGTTCCATCAAGATGTACTTCCTCTGGGAATTTTAGCAGGTTTGCTGTGGTAGATGTCATTTTAAATGTTTATAAGGAATGTGGATGGGGAAAGGGGAATGTGGTAATGTAAAAGTATGTGGTGAGTCAATGTACGGAGCAGTGGCTGGACGTAGCATAGTGGGAGTGCAAAAAAAACAGGGCCGATAACCTGTAGATGAAAACAGAGTTTTAGTCCTCAGTCGCTCCGTATGATATATGGTTGACTGAGATTATATTACCTGTAGATAGAAACAGAGTTTTAGTCTACAGGAACAAATAAGTAGCCGTATGAGTAGGCGAGAACAACACTAAGCTCACCCTCAGTCACTCCGTATGATATATGGTCAACTGAGGGTGGCGAATTGTGTATCTAGATAGAGAACGAAAATATTTAAGGTTTAACCGCAAAGAATAGCAAATACCGATCGGTATGGCTCAGCCAGGAACCAAGAGGTATTCCGAATAAGGTAAGCGCCCGATGGTAGCGTAGGTCAATCCTTAACACCTTAGGCACAGGTAAAATGATTTCTCCTTCCGGTCTACAATATTGTTGGCGCTGATCAACAGGTCGCCTGTAGGAGGCAATCCACCGTTGTCATTGGCCCGACTAGAGCCTCCGCTCTTGAGTGTTTGACGCTCGGAACTCACACTTTGTCAGGTTCCCCAGTGCTCTTGAACCTAAACATATGTGAGATTTCCAATACCCTCTCGAAGACTAGTTGGCTAGAAACAGTCACCTTAGACCTCAGCATGATAGGGAGTCAGTTGGAGATCATACCTATAATGATTGATATGGAGATTGGCAAGATGCAGATGACATTCTCAGTGAAGGGGGCTGCAAATTGTCATTGTCCTGGTTAAATCGCTAGGTGCAAAGGATCTAGAATGTCTGTGGGAAGAACAAATCAGCTATTTGCTACGGAAACTCGGGAAGTCGAGTCGACTAATAAGTGTTCCGAGACGCAAGGATCCCAGAGCAAATTGGACCTAGAGAGCACCAAGAAGCTGCTGAAGTCATTTGCACTATCATTAGAAAAGATACACTCACAATTCTGTTCAAATGTTATTTACAGAAGTTCAAGAAATATCACTGACAGCTTGAGTTTGAGGATTGAACTGCGAGGTCCGTGGAATGGCGAAGGTAACATGTGAAGAGACGCTCATTTTCCGATGAAGTATATTCAAAGTCGCTGCCTCGCCTTCTGACTCTCGCTAAGCAGTTATGAAAAAAATATGGAGAGCAACATCCTAAAAGAATACTAGTCCTCATCCTATTGACTATGATCACATCGGAAAGAATTAGAGCATATTGATACAGAAATAGCAGTGGGTATCAGCTATCAGCTACAGAGTAGATCTAGAGATGAAATGCTGAACAGACACAATTCAAGTCCTCGAGAACATCCATTAAGCTTGATGGCATCCGGTCACAATAAATGAGCCAGAGAACCGGTCTATTTAGTTGTACCACTCCTAAACTGGTTCATGTGTCCTTTGCATGCAAACAACCAGTTCGCCTGGGAAGTCAATGTTATGAAGGTAAAGCGGAAAGGAACATTACATACAAACTCTGTTGAGGCTAAAACTAGATGGGAGGTGGCAGGCATCGAGATATTGTAATAATATATAACATGCAATGGAAAAAGGTGATGACTCAGTGAGTCGTGAAAGCCTACAGAGAGACCGGGGTTCCATATGTGGGAGGGGGAGGTATTCAGGCATTGACGTCGACGGTCTACTACTAGTGGTAGCGACTTCAAATACAGTACTCAGTTGTTCTTGAGAACTCCAAGGATACAGTTCTTTGGACGTCAACAGTGAAAGGACCTGTCTGAGACATTGCATAGATAATCTTCTGTGCCAGTAGATGAAATTAGTACAATATAGGTAGAGTGTTGTAGGTATCATACATGCTAGATCATCCGAAAACCTGTATCCCTGAGAAGATGAATATATCAAAACTGTGCTGTATTTTTTCATCTTCAATGCACCGACGAACTCTTCACGTACTCCCTCGCAACCTGCCCATAGACAGCGGGCAGAGCTGCTGTTTGTGTTGCTATCTGTATCAGAACTACTTCCAGTCCCTGTAGTCTCGTTTCAATGCGGCTCTCGAGCCCACTCAGGCGTCTATCCACCTGGGCCTCCAGAGCTGCAAAGCGTTCGTTCTCCCGTGCTTCCAGAGCTGCAAATTCTTCGGCAACCTTCTGCTCTAATGCACTCAGCCGCTTTTCGAATGCGAGATATTGTTCACTGTACGAGTTCTCAGCAGCGGGAAGGACAATGTCACGAATGCGCACGAGGGCATGGCTATGCAAGTGCCCCTTTTTTGTGTTGCGACCGATCATGCGTTTACTATCGCATTCAAGGCAGATAAACGTTCCTGTCACTACATGCACGCAAACCCGTAAGGTGAGGGCCATTGAGAAGAGGTTGGAACGTACTGCAAACCACACACACCCAGCAGGGCAAGAAGATATTCCGCTCACAGTAGGTGCACCGTGGACGAGAACTAGCAGGGGATTCGTCTGTATTCTGTTTTGAAACCGCCACCGGTTCGAGCGCAGCGAACAGTGTCTTGGTCCTTTCAAAAGCGGCGCGTGCAGCCTCCACCACCTTCACAATATGATAATCGTGCAGGGTCTGCTCCACCTTGATGACAGCGTGGCACGCGTCATGCGTAAAGCCACGTTTCACGGGTGTCTTATCAATGCACGACATACACAAGTCGATATTGTCAGAGAGATTGTCGGACATACACTGGATGCATAGAATGCGAGATTTAGTAATCTGCCGACCACAGCTATCACAACCCCAGGTGCTATGAGATATAACATCAGTATCTTTCGGAACCGAGGCATCACGCTCATGATAAAACGTACGGATGCCATGGGAGCTTTTGTATCTCAAAATCGGACAATGCTTGATAAAAACGTGCCTCCGAAGGATCGAGCTCTTGACGAAGATACTCTAATTCACCTCTTTCTACTTGCGTCAAAGGTACCTGGGGCGTTAGACCCATCTGAACGATAAGATCACGCGTCGTCAGTTCCACATATCTTTTCCGCTCTCTGAATCTATCTTCAAAGAAACGACGGGACCACAACACAGCTTGAGCTTGATGGAGGGCCGCGGAACACACAAATGCCCAACGCGAGCGCACAGGGTCTTCTGCAAACTGCTGCGGGGTATACTTGTACCGAAGAAGATTAGGAGGCGTCCGCTGGAGTGTGAACGGCTCTCCATGCCCATCTTGACCTTCGCCTTTTCCAGCAGTTTTCCACTGGGCAGTGATGGTGTTGGAAGCTCTGTCCAGGCGGCCAGTGCACGTGCGCGTTGTCCCTTCCTCCTCATCCTCCACAATGAAGGTGAAGTCAAGGTAATTCTGGTAAGATTGTGCCAAACCGATGAAGTCGAATGCGCCCGCGAAGTCCTCGCCCTTGCCGGTGATCCTGGGCTGCGAGGCGAGACGGATGGAGATACGAAGAATACAAGACACCCAATTTCCCCCGAATTCGCGCCGATAGTACCCTGACCATGTTCCCTCAATTTGAGTAAACTCTGCGCTAGCACCTCGAGTGGGCTTGTCGAATTCGTAGTAGTTGGTAACAGAATAGCCATCCTGTATTCCGTATTTGACGATGTTCGTAGGTATACCCCCCGCAAGGATTTTTGCGTCGTCTTGGAGTTCGACCAGGGTTGAGCTGGACTCTCCTTCTGGATTTGTCCACGTAGAAAAAGAGTTATCGGATGGGATTCTTTTGATATTCCCGTATGACAGTTGGAACTGCAGCAAAATTAGGTTGACCCGCAAACGGTTTCGACGGATACATAACGCACAATGCCAAATGCGAAGTTGCCCAGGCGAGCCTGTACATCAAGATGGGTCTGTTTGAAAATCGCTAAGATGGGGTTATTGTACATCGGTAGAGTGAGTTGCTGAAGCTTACCCTCAAGGCTCTCTATACGCTGATCAACTGCCAACAAAATTGAAACCAATGATTCATTCAACGTAACAAATTCTTCTGTATCGAGAACGTGTTTGCAAGCAAGCCTCATGACTTGGAGGTGACGTCTTAGCAGCAGGTAAATCAGAGGGAATACATACTGGAGTTCGTCAGCCTTGATCGGGGCGCGAGAAACAAGATTGGAATCTTACTCGTTCTATACGCCCTGCACCAGTTATCAAGGACACCGTAGCGGTTGTATCGAGCTCGTAGGCCACATCGCTCAGATTTGCATCTAAACGCTTCTCTTCATACCTCTGATAGCTTTCCGTCATTTTGATGAGCTCCAGGTCTGAAAGAATCTTCGGGTTAACGGATCGCGTCGACCGCAGAAGGAGCTCGATCCGCCAAAAAGATGGATGGAAGAGATACTCGTCGACCGCCTTGCGGTTCGAAGGTAGGATGTACTCCAGAGTTTGAAACATGGTCTGAACGAGCTCATAGATGAGTTCTTTGTAGTGAGACATGCTGGCTTGCCATCCTATTATTGAACGTGAGTGAGCAACGTTCATGTATATCGTGTACATGTGATGTGACAACGGTAAAAGGACATACCGACAGCCCAATAAGCGATCCAATGTGGTAAGCTGAAAATTCCAGATAATTAGCCCATGTACAATGTACAAGCAACCAAGTTTACCACATACGTCCAGTTTTCGGGTCGTTCCGCAACGAAAGTATTCACCTCTTTGATGCTTACGAAACCAGTCCCATCATCATCGACTGCCTCAAGGATGGGCTGTACATAGGCTGCGTTGATGTAAGCCAATGCCCATCTGTCATCCTGGCGCTTCTTAGATATGACGAAACTGCTACGAGTCGGCGTCTCCGGACTCGGAAGACTAGGCACCGGGGACATCTGCGGTGACTCCACAGAGCTAAGTTGATCGGAATAGTAGTCATGAAGAGCAAGTACGAAATGCCGGGCCTTGACGCTGCCTTTCCATCCCTATCACGTATGGCTAGTCAATGCGAACTACGTTCTATAAAGGCATGTTTACACACCATCTCTTTCCAAATTTTGGACAAATCCTTATGCGAGGTTAACACAGAGAGAACCCATAACGAAAGATGTTTCTCTCACTGGATCCATTATTCGGTCGTGTGCTCCAGCCAGGAGTGTGTGAAGGATGTGGTCAGTCTCCTCTTGGACGAGGTCTGAGAGCTGCTTGCTCTGCATGTCGAGTTTTCTCTCAAAAATCACCATGTTCCTGCTGAATGTCTCATCAATATCCTCCTGTAACTCTTTCAACAACCTCTTTTTGATATCCGGAAGCTCGTTCGTCCGCCTCCCAACTTCCCGACCAGAAAACCTCGATAACGAGTCCCCACTCCTCGTCACGAGCTCTTCCAAAAGACCCTCATCCAAGATACAAGCTTTGGCGCCTCCGTGGGCCTCAATGAATTTCTGCAGATCGCGTTCACGCGCCGTATCCAGCCTACGGAAGAGAAGCAGCATGTCAAGCTTTCCATCGATGTCTTGCAGTCGATCACTTTGGGCTTCCGAGTTCCAATTGGCCGAGTCAACACCAAGGATATGCACTTTCAGAGCGAGTTCCAGGGCGTGACGATGTTCGGTAAACGTTGTTGCGAAGTCAGAGAGTCGATTTTCCCATAAAGTGGCTTTAATGGTCTTTACTGAGGACAAAGCCGTGAGCAAGGAAACATACTAGCTAGGCTTGAAGATCGAGACTTGCCTAGAAATCCTTTTTTGAGGTAGACGTCACATGCTGACCCGCACTCTTTAATATCTTTGGCGATGGTTTGCACTCGATCTTCAATACGATCCGCGATGGACAGACCATCGGGCGCTTTCTCATCGGGATCTGAGATATGACGAAGTCTGCCCAGATTGTCAAAACTCATAGCAAACGAAAAAAAAATGATACGCTCTCAAAAAACATCTTCATCAGATCTTGCATCTGCACTTTCAGAGCAAGAACCTTCCGGTCATTCTCGCGCCGCGTCAAGTCGAAAGTGATGACGAGAGCAAACGCTTCTACGGCGACTATAGTCCTATTAATTCCGGACGAGTCAAATGGGACCTATAGCGTTACACACTTCTAATGAATGGATGCAGATGCTCCAGTGCTGTGAGGCCTTTGATGATCGTATTTGCAGATTCGGTGAACCTATTCAATGAATCTTCTATGTTCCTAGTGTCTAGATTCACATCCGCGATGTTCCTTGTATCCAAGCCGAGAATGTCGTGGTGAGCATCGTAGAAGTCATTGATAAACTTGTACGGATCGGTAATATGAGCAGCAGCCTCGACTCGCTCTGGATGAGATACAATGAGACAGTATTCAGCTAAACACCAGAGAACGCACCGAATGCATCCGTGTCCTGCTGAAGCGAAAAATCGTCACTTCCTCCATCTCGGCTGGATATGTTCCTACTATCAGAAGATGATTGCTTGCCAGGCCGTGGAGGCATTGTGAATTACAGTTGTATGATGTGTGCGTGTGGCTAATAAGTGGTTGCTAGAACAGAGTACCCACGACGTCGAAACGCAAGAAGCAAGATCTGGAAAAACTAGCGATCCCCATTCGTTTATCCACAATGACTCCAATCACTGGCTGCACCAATAACACCTGGAATGGAAGACTGATCGACAAGGGGAATGGGCAATTTAATTTGTATTTGATCACGATGGGAACGGAGTAACGGCTGCCCTTGCTCTTCCTTGATTTTCGGGAATCAGAAATATCCGTTCATATCATTTAGGACAAGGCAACTTATTGTGCTCAGTTCAGCTTATATCGAATGAAATACAAAACGAGAAAAAAATCAAGCCTGGTGCCAGATTCTTTTTTTCGAGTTGATGTGAGCGCATCAAAAGAAGCTCTGCCGCGATTTCATTAGTACTAATCAAGTTGCTCCAACAATAACCAAAGATTACCACGTTACTGATTTGATGCATCTTTGGGGTCAGACATGCGCAGTCACCACTATTGAATTCTCAATGCCGTATCTCGACATTTCCTGATCTATACTGAGCAGTAGAGTGTTGAAGCAAGAGGGAGACATCCGTAGATCGGTATTCGTATTCCGTGACGAGGTCACGAACGCTGACCCAGATCATGACAGCCTCAGAGATCCTGCCCCAAGAAAGAATACGTACATAAATTACCCTTACAATCATTGAGCTTCTTGAGTTGTCGATCGATGACTACTGAGTGGTACATCAAATCGGGGAAACAATATCACAATTTTACAAACTTGAACACCTCGTGACACAAATTTGTGCCGTCTAATTTGAAGTTTGTTTCTGTTTATGCATGGATCGGGCGGTGGTCCACCCGATTTCTGAGCATCCCCGGACAACCCCACAATGACTGTAGGAGTACCTTATGACTCAAACTCAAGATGAAAATTGTATTGACTTGTAAATAGACGTTTGGTGACTGCCTGTGACCCCGTGGACGAAAGCCTAGCACTAGACAGAAGCTGCGGCGGCCTTCGCGGCGAAAAAATGCCGATTCTAATTATAATGCAAGATTTGTGACCTCTGCATATGGATCATGACAAATCAGTATAGGATCAAAAGAGCACTTGCACCTTGTTCGATAACGTTAGGGGTTTTGGAGCCCGTTCGGTCCCAGGCACATGCCGACTTCATATCTGTCGACTTCGACGTGGGAGTGCCCTTACGACAATGTGAAGCCAATTTTGGTGTATCGGGTGTTCAGTGGATATCATTGGGAGGGAAGCCATTTCTTCCTCCTTGATCAGCTTCATACTCCAGGTGTCTGTACGAAATCTTTTCGACTTCTTACTATGATTTGACTGAACAGACCTTGAATTCTGTACTAGTTTATCTAGAGCTTCTGTATCTTATTCTCTAGAATGCCTTGGCTGATGTGGATTGAATTGGTGATGATATCACATGGTGAAAATGCTGCATCGCAGAATCAAAATAAAGCCCACTTCTTCGTACTTCGAGTTGGCAGAACATTGCCCTCCAACTGTCTGCTAGGCACGCAAATTCCGTTTTGGTGTTGAGATCTAATGAGAATTGCACTTGTATTTTGATTCAATGTAAGTGGATTTATCTATGTTCGGTTATATATGGATGACATGTATACAAATGCACTTCAACCAGTGTAATTATAATGTATTAATGACATGCCCCGGTCCCAGTACTGAGACCGGCCAAAGTAAGAAAAATAGCCCGAACCCGTAAAAAGCTGAAACCTGTAAGCATAAATGTCGAAAACTAGACAAAAGGGGGGCACTTACTGATATACCTGAGAACTAAGTTTTCACAATTTGAAATCTTAAATCAATTGAAATTATACTACTTTACATTCAAAAGTGCGTGTGTCATGTGAGGCGAGCCCAACCTGACTTAGGGATAATCAAAAAAAAAACTTAAGTTCATACTGTTCAACTTAAGTGGACTCAGTTCTCCTCAATATATATGATGAGTGATGGTGAAGAGGTGTGACTATAAGATATTTATACATGCATCCATCTTTGTAGTAGATGCAGGTGGAATAGCTTGTGCAGTGAGTTGACGTGACAAAAAAGGCTGCACTTGACCTGTCACAGTCAAATGTAGTCTTTAAAAAAGAAAAAGAAAACAAGGGTAGTAGTTGGATGGGAAGAGGGCAAGAAGGGCAGGGGATGCATGGACATGGACTTTGACAGATGGGTGGAGGGATAGGCATTACCATGAGGCATCTGTAGTCATATTAGCTAAGGTGAAACCAATGAAGCTATTCAGATCACCAAGAACTGATGATATAGATACTTGGAGTCTGTAAGGGGACTTGTCTTCCAGCTTTCCCACCCTTGCTGGGCTTAGCCTGTGGGGATTGGAACCTCTATCTAGCTGACCTCCAGACCACCTGGCCCTCCTTACTCCCTTGCCATTTTGGCTCCCGGGCTTAATGGGTATATCATACTTGGCACATGATGTCTTGTTGTCTATCATTGATCCTTCTACTACTGGACCCAATTAGTCAGTAGTTTGTAGTCATTGGTCTCTGCTTTGTCATTAGGCTGTAGTCAGCAGCCCCCAGGCTTAGTCATAGGTACTTAGTCATCCAGTAGTCCTATATGGTGGGGCTGCCACCTCTCTATGGTCTTCCTCCTCTTCCTCCTCATTCCCCATCCTTCCCCAGAAAACACTTACTCCCTGACAACCCTTTCTCTGAGACCCCCAGGACCTCCACACAAACCTCCTCCACCTGCACCCCAACCTTTGCTCATGTCTCCACTCTGCACTCTGCATACACACTAATGTCCCACACCTTGATGCATTGTGCCCTAGTCCTGAGCTCATGCTCATTCTCCTAGGAAAATTTGGCAATCTTGGTGGAAATTTTTGAAATGGGAGGATAGCTGATTGATGGGGAGCAGAAGCATCTAAAAAGGAGAAGAGACCCAGGGCAGGGACACTTGAGATTGTGTAGTGCCAGAAGTGCATCTGCCTGGTGCTTCCCCTAGTTAACTCCCTTTGCAGCCTCATTTCAACCCCACTTGCACCCACTTGCACCTCAGACTCTGTCACATGTAGGAGGAAATTTGCTTACCTCCATCTCCATAATTATTGCAGAGCTGTCTAGAAGAAAGTGAGGGAGTGAGGGGTTGGGACCCAACCACTGCTCAATGATGGAGGTACTTGGCATTCATCCTTTATGAGCTCATTACCTTCCTCATCCTCCTTTTTGCTATCTTGCTTCCATGGCAAGTACTCAGACAATCTCACAACAAGCTCTCACTCTATAAATCCATGGCTGTGTCATCATCACCTCCACCCTTTGATCTACCCCCCTGGACTACACCAAATAAAGCAAACAACAGAACATGTTGACTGCAACAACTGTCACATATATGCAGAGCTTGCCACTTTATGGTCATGATAGTCAGTCTTGAGATGCCCCAAACAATCATACCTGAGACCCACCTGCATGGTCCAACCCCAGACCTGCAGTCCTGGAGGAGTTCCCCCCACAGATACTTAAGCCATAGAGTAGTAATAGCTATGGTAGTCTTGATATTACCTATGTTCTCATGTTTGCTATGTCTCTTGTGCTCCATCTCATTGTTCTGTATTGTCTTGTTCCAATCTCATCTGTTCTGATCTTATCAGTTTCATCTTATCAGTTTCCTTTTCTGTCTCCATTTCTGATCTCTAACTTCTAGGTCTTGCCTCATCTCAAAGTCTCTTGTCTTGTCTCAACTCCCCAGTTATGTTCATCTTCAGTTCTACTGTCCCCAACTCTATTTCTACACTTCATATCTCCAAAACCCTGCACCCTCAACTTAGAATCCAACTCAAGTCCACTGAGTTCTTGATCTTTTGTCTCCAGAGCTCCATACTATACTTGCTCCCCCTTGTCCACTGCTCCCACTCCTTTGTCTAGCCCACCAGAGTATCCTGGACCTCCCCAGACTACTGTTACCACCTCCATCTTCCCCATTTCACTCTTCCAGAGCTCACTGGAGACTGGGATCATGAGTATAGATGTCATGTCCACCTAGTAAGGGACTTGCCCAGTGCAGCTGAGCTCCCAGGTCAGTGGAACCTGACATAATATCAAGACTCTCTCCTTACCCCATTCCCAATATCTAACTACAATCCTGCATACCTGCCTACCAGCTATTTAACTGACTATTATGGTAGGCCAGTACCTGACCCCTATTATTCTCTGCTCTATCTGATGCCTGACTGCTACATCACAGCTACTCCACAGTACTAGGCCCCAGAACCAAACCCAACCCCCTATGGCCCATCTGTCAGTCAGGGCCCACCTCTGGGCTGGCACTGCCCCTCATTGTACCCTGTCAAAGGGGCCTACCCCTGCCTACAGCCTGACACCCCTTTGGCCCCTTGGGCACCTACAGCCCCAGTACCTTTGGCTTTTCCTCCCAGGCCCTACTATGCCTACCCTGTCCCTGCTGTGGCCCCAGTCCTCCTGGAACAATTTGACAGATACTTTCCCCCTTGGCCTTGATCCTCTGCTGCCCCCCCCATCCAAGCCCCACCCTCTCCCAGGCAGCAAGAAGTTGAAGCCTACATCCAGCAACATGATGAGGTCCTCCTCTCTCTGCCTAGCTCCCACTGAATTTGCCAAAAGAGCAAGAGCCCTCCTCATTGTAGGGGCAACCTCTGGAGGCTGTGGCTAAGTCACACAACTGGCAGAGGGAGATCCAAAGTCTATTCAGTACTGTACAAGGGTCTATGGACATAACTACTCACCTAGCAGATGGAGATCCAAAGAGAACAAGTCTAAGGAGCTCCCTGGCCAAGTGTGACACTTCAGGAAAACTTCTAACCCTAACCCCAAGGTGCAAACTCCGGAAATTGCCATAACTCCGGAGATTGTACCAAAAAT
>JAGGAV010000321.1:0-17325 GCA_017657295.1 Termitomyces sp. DKA64
ATGATGTAAGTAATAGTATGGAATATGTACCTGCAAGTGCAGTGTGAGACAACCAGTTCTGCTGGCTGCACTTGTGGGTTTATAAGTGAGTTGGGACAATGGAAGAGTAAGTACAAAGCAAGTGGCCAGTGGCCACAGCATTAGGGATAAAGAGATGAGAAAGAGATAGGGATAAAGAGATGAGAAAGAGATAGGGATAAAGAGATGAGAAAGAGATAGGGATAAAGAGATGAGAAAGAGATAGGGATAAAGAGATGAGAAAGAGATAGTGTTAAAGAGATAAGATAAGATAAAATTGGTAAGTAGTCTGGTGCCCAAATTAACCCTGTGCAACCACCACCACACACTTGCCCAATCCAACATGGATGATACATGTGCACTGGGTCAACCTAATGATTACATAATATTCTCTTCATGTGTGTACATCATGGCTGTTGTGGTCCTTCCTCTACATATCCTCATATGGATATGGTCTGCTAAATTTCCATCTTTCAGCATAGTATGACCTGTATATATGCCATGATGGTATCATAGTACATGTGATATATGGATTACGCAAGGGGGGAGGTTTGCCCAGGGTTAATTCCAGGCACAGTCAACTTTCCCACTCTTCATGTGATCTTGATCACTCCTGCTCACTGTCAATTGTCTCAATGGCCACCCAATATTGTATATAGACCTGCAAGTAATGTGTCTGAGACTTTGTCATCTCACAATGTGCTTGCAGCACATTCTCATTACTAGATCTACATTAGTTACTAGATCTACATTACATCATGCATTTTATCATCAGTCTAAGTGGGGCCAGACACAACCATTGAGTTCCTCAGGCTAGAACTAGACTCAGTTGCCATGGAAGTCTGCCTTCCCACCAACAAACTCACTCACCTCCAGAATCTCACCTCATCCTGGCTAAGGAAACATCACCGCACATGCCACAAGCTAGATGAGCTCACTGGCTTCTTACAATTTGCATCACAAGCCATCCCTCTATCCTAAGCATTCCTCTGAACCCTCTACAATTTCACTGCCTTATTCCCATCCTCCCCTTTTGCAACCCAGCACATCCCTAAGGCTGTTAGGCAGGACATCCTCTGGTGGAATTTAGTGGCTCCTGAGTGGAATGAAGTGTGCCTTTTTGCACCCACAAGACACAGAATCAACATCTTCCCTGATGCCAGTGGAGTAAAGGGCCTGGGCAGCCACTATGGAGCAGAGTGGTTTTCCACCCACTGCCCACACCATCTGTGCAGTGCCCATATCCAGATGAAAGAAATACTCACCATTGTCCATGCTGTGCTTTGCTGGGGGAACCTATTTAGAGGAGCCCATGTGGTTTTCCACATAGATAACAAAGCTGTTTTTGAAGCCATTCAGAACAGGACAATTTGATCCACTCCTATAATGAAGCTCATCAAACACTTGATAGCCCTAGCCTGCTGCCTCAACTTTTCCTTTTCTTCTGAGTGGTTTTCTTCTTCTGAGAATTTGATTGCTGATGCTGCCTCCTGTTTTGCCTTTTCCCACAGGGTTCAAATTGCTCCTTGGCTCAACCAGAAACCCACCTCAAAGAGCCTCAGGCTTGGTGGTACCAGCAAAACAGGCATCATCCCCAAACCATCACATTCTACTTTTGGCATGGGCTTGTGGCCAGCACTTGGCAGACCTACTCCACAGGCCAACATCAGTTCATCCTCCACATCCAGCTCAACAACTCATACAACTCCAATGGCTCAATCCTACCCACTTCTCCTCCCACCATCTTCTCCTTGGTTGCAGGTCTTGACAGCAGAGTCCAACCCAAGACAATCAAAGCCTATCTTTTATCAATCCATTCCCTCCATGTAGACACTGACCTCCCCTTCTCAGCCATCAAGTCCCCCCTCATCCAGCATCTCATTTGGGGGATCAAGCCCTATCACAGTGAGTGGGATTGGCAGCCAGTCCAGCCAGTCACCCTTTCCATTCTTACTTCCATCCTTGCACAGCTCAAACCAGATGTCATTCCTAGCCACACCTCTATCTATGCAGCCTGCTGCCTCACATACTCAGGCCTCCCACATAGTGGGGAAATCACAGTTGGAAAAGGCAGTAAGTACAATGCCAGCCTCAACCTCTCCTGCAGATCAATTCAATTTGTCTTCAACTTTGAATCCCCCACCCACATCTGGCTCACCTTACCTGCCTCCAAAACCAACCCATTTTGGAAAGGGATCACAATCATGGTTGCTGCTGCTCCTGGATGCTCTACCTGCCCAGTGGCAGCCCCCAAAAACCTATTCACATGGCTGCCTAGAGATGGTGATGCCCCCCTCTTTGAGCAACCTGATGGCTCATCAAGTTGGTCTGTGAAGCCTTGTTGCTTGCAGGCATCAATGCAGAGCAGTATGCAGGGCACAGTTTCAGGCAGGGTGCAGCTGTGGCAGCAGAGTCTTCCAACTATGAAATCCAGCTGCCAGGCTGGTGGCATGGGGACTCATAGAAGCTGTACATTGGGAATGATTTCCTTCACATCCTTCACCTTTGCTCCCTCTTACATGTGTCCCACACTCACCTAATCCCATTCAAACCTCTGGCTCTCCAAGACCACACAGCCATGGCTTGAGTTTTGGTCCTCTCTCAGGATGGAGATCCAAGATTTGACAACTCACTAGGACTCAAAAAATAAACATTTCTTCCCACAATGCTCAACCCAAACTCTCAGTCTCACTATTCCCTTTCAATTTTGACCCTCTCTTATCTCATCTTTCTTTCAACCCTCTCTCTTTCTCACAATGCCTTGAATTAATGGATTGGGCAAGTAAGGGGGAGGTTTGCCCAGGGTTAATTCCAGGCACAGTCAACTTGCCCACTCACATCATCACAATCACCCCTGCTCACTGTCTATTGTCTCAATGGCCACTCAATATTGTATATGGACCTGTACAACATGTCTGAGACTTTGTCATCTCACACTACACTTGCAGGTGTAGGCTCACATTGTCTCACACTGTGCTTGCAGCATGTTTTTGTTATTAGATCTACATTTCACCACATGTTTCATCATCCCACCCACCATCCCTATTACAATTCATTCCATTCTACCTACTACTCAGTTACCAGTCCCCTCTTAGTTAGCTTGAGTTTTGGTCCTCTCTCTCTTATGATGGAGATTTGAGACTTGAGAACTCACTAGGACTCAAGAAATAAACATTTCTTGCCACAATGCTTGCCCAAACTCTCAGTCTCACTATTCCCTTTAATGTCAACCCTTTCTTATCTCATCTCTCTTTCAATCCTCTCTTTTTCTCACAACACCTTAAATTAATCAATATATCAAGAGGTAAAATGATTAACCCCAAAATATATTACACCTTTGATCACATATTTACAGTCAACAATATATACACTTATTAGCACAATGTCAGTATTCAACAACACAATAGGTGATATGCCAAGCAGAAAGATAAGGCACCTGAAGAAAGTTAAAAATATGTTCAAGTTCAGTATTATATGTGTGACAATGTAACTCTGTTTCTAGCTATCAACTCTTATACTATCCTGTAGTACCTCTTCTGTGCTGTACATGCCCCAAAGGGCATATTATTGATGATATGCTGACTTCCATAATTATACTTTGAAACTTTATCTATCAAAAAATGCACACTTATTATACCTATGTAGTCCAGTGTTGCAGCCAACAGTTCTCAGTTGAAAAATCCTCTTTCTCCTGCCATAGATTGAACAGTATGGTCAATGTTGCATTATATGTACAACTATTACTGTCCCAATGGTGTTAATAGAAGGGTCTCTGAACAATAGGAGAAAATAAACTCTTAGCATGCTTCTATCTAATGAAGTACACTTGAAGAAATGATGAGGATGATTGTGAACATCAAGGAGAATGCAAGTAAACACAGTGAATCACATGGTTAATGAGGTGGGCAATGCAATAGATTGCATGGGGTTAATTTGGGCAAAGATCTGGTTGCTGACCCCCTTTCATTTATCACAGTGGCTATGACCCTTTATTAATTATCCCATCCTCTAATTTCACTTACATGTCTGTGAGCATGGTGGCAATGACTCTATCATCTCACACTGTGCTTGCAGGTAAGTTGTTACCTTAACATATACCTCACATCATCTCACACTGTGCTCACAGAATATATAGATTAGGTACCCTCAGTGCATTGTTTTAGATCTGTGGTCTAATCTATTCTTTGTCTGCCTCACAAGTGTATGTAAAAGTCTTCCCTGCCTCCTAGAGCTCTCAACAGTTGATTCATTGCTACTTCTACTTGCATTAGGACTCCTCCCCCTGCATCAACCAAAGCTGCAGCCTTGTTGGCTGAAGAGGTGGCCAATATCAGAGCCTCTCATGTCCAGCTGCTGTTAGGGGACTACCTTTTCTGACCTCTGCCCCTGACTGACACCAACTCTCCTTGACTGGTTCTGCTCCTCTGGGGCTCATTCAACATCTCCCAGGCATTCTACAGGTTCCTGGAGATCTCCAGAGACCCCCAGAACTTTCCATGATACTTTGTTGAGCACTTCAGCTGACTCCAGTCACCTACACAGTTGTTCTCATGCCTCCACTGCCCATTGATGTGCCACACCAAGCAGCAGGGATCCTTAGACTTGTTTTCATCAGATTCCTCTCTGCTAGGTGATTAGTTTACCATTTGTATCATCAATTACAGTTCTAATATACTTTGGGCTCCCCTTTGCTAGTTGTGCAATTGAGCTGCTGCTCCTGAGGGTCACCCTTATGGCAGAACAAGTCTCAGAATGCTGGTCTGGAAGCCTCTCACAGTCTGCATGGAATCTCTGAGCCCCCTATCTGTTGCTTCCCCACCAGGCTTCAGCACCTGTGGAATCCTATGTCTCAGCTTGCCAATGCAGACACTCCTTTGGAGGCCCTGGCTGCCCAGGATGAGGCCTGGACTTGCCTGCTACACCTAGAGAACCAGGTGCAATTGACCCAAACTTCCCTCACACATGACATGACCAAACTCTCTGCCCTTTGCCAACCACTGAACACATTTCCCAGTCCCTCCAGGCACTACTAGAGTGCCTGACCCCTACCTCCACACCACCCCCAGCAGTGGAAACACCCCTGGCAACTCCAGCAGCCTTCCCAGCAGCTCTGGTCATCCCCAGAGCATGAATTCCCTGTCTTGTGCTCCCCAATGCATACAACAGCAACCACTCTAGCAGAGAGTGCTTCCTTCAGTCCTGCCTCACCTACATCCATCTCAGTAGGGATGTCTTTCACTCCAATGCACTGAGAATAGCCTGGGACTGTGCCTCACCTTCCAGGATGGCTTGCACCCCACCTTACTGGAATACATTGACAACCTTGCCAAGGGCTGCCCAGATGATGAGCAGATTGCCTACTAGTATAAGGTGGCCTGGGATCAGTGGCAACTCATGGAGATTTGATGGGAGCTATGCCAGATGCATCTGACTCATCACCCTGCCCCCACTGCCACTCTCCACTACCCTGCCCCTACACTCCTGGTGCCTGCCTCTGCTCCAGCTACCTCCACACCACAACCCTTACCTCCAGGCATCCCATGGATGTTGATGCCACCTAACAGCACCACTCCATGCCATTACTATGCTGGAGATGCCAGAAACCTGGGCACTTTGCACAACAATGCCTGCTGGGCCTTCAGGTATGTTACCTCTCCATAGCAGAGCAGGAGGAGCTTCTCCTGTAGCTGTTGGCTGCAAAGGATGCCACCAGAGATTCCTCACCAGACAGGCTGGCACCAGAGTTGACTCCAGAGGAGAGTGATGCTTATGCCCCCTTCCTAGGCTTGGACAAGGATTTTTAATCAAGCAATGGATAAGATGTATGCCTGCATTGCCAAGTACTAACAGGTTTGCTTGTCTGTCAGTAGAAAATGAAATTGCTTCTCTCAATATCAATGACCCTAAGACAAAGGAACTTCAGTACCCCCCTCTAGACATACAAACACCAACTCCAGACTCCATGCTGAGTTCCCCAACATCTATCAGGCCCTGTTCATGTCACCTCACCTGGGAATGCTGACTTCCCTGGCAGTACATGGTAGCCATGACCCCCTCAGCAAACTCCCTGCACCTCAACATAGAGATTGAGATCATGGACACTCAGCAGGCCTGTGGAGTCACTGCTCTCCTGGCTAGTTGCACCATGGGGCTGTTCCTGGACTCAGAGTTTGTTAAGCACCACTGCCTGACCACACAGCTGCTGTCCAAGCCCATCCCAGTGTTTAATATTGATGGAATGCCCGACAAGGCTGGTGCCATCAACTCTGTGGTCAATCTTGTCCTCCACTACTGGAACCATGCCAAGCAGGCAGTCTTCACTGTCATCAACCTAGGCAAGCAGGACATGATCCTTGGTTTCACCTGGCTTTGGGAGCACAACCCCAAAGTAGATTGGGCCTGGGGCAAGGTAACCATGAACTGATGCCCCTAGAGGGATGCCACCTGTGCCACCAAGGTCAAGGAACAGTGCTGGGCTGAGGTTTGAGAGCAAATGGCCATTTGGGCTTGCTGGGCTGGCTGTCTCCCCTTTGCAGATCTAGACCTTCTGGACCCCCTGCCCCAGGCATTCCCTCATAGAGAGGCCCTCTACAAGGACAACTGGAGCAGCAGCAGGGCCCCAGAAGAGGATCTAACAGGGGAGGTTTGCAGCTCATGCAACCAGGAGTCCCTAAACAAAGCAGTGGAGATTGGAGATCAGATATATGCCACTGCCCTATACTCCCCACCCTCTATCACAGAGATCCAGGCCAGCCAGACCACCTATTAGTGGCTGGCCCAAACTCCATGCCCTAGTAGCTCCAGGACATTGTACCTCCATATCTCCATGCATTTGAGGATGTGTTCTCCAAGGCCTGCTTAGACTCACTTCTGGAGTGCAAGCAGTGGGACCACACCATTGAATCAATACCAGACTCCAAGTCTGCAAGCTGTAAGGTCTACCCACTGGTGCCAAAGGATCAGGACAAGCTCAGTTGCATCCACCATTCCAAATCCCTGATGGCTTCTTCAGTCTTCTTCATTGAGAAGAAGGATGGCTCCCTCTGACTGATGCAGGACTACCAGGTTTTTAATGCCATGAGTGTGAAGAACAGCTACCCCCTCCCCCTCATCTCCAAGCTCATCAACAATCTCCTGAGTGCACAGAACTTCACCAAATTGGATGTCCAGTGGAGCTACAACAACATATGCATCCAGGAGGGAGACAAATGGAAGGCTGCCTTCTGGACCAACTGGGGATTATTTGAACCTCTTGTCATGTTCTTCAGACTCACCAACAGCCCCACCACCTTCCAGACAATGATGAATGACATCTTCTAGGACCTGATAGCTGAGGGTGCAGTGTGCATATACCTCAATGACATTCTCATCCACACTAAAATGCTGGAGGAGCACTCCTGGGTCATGTGCATCATCTTGGAACATCTCCACCCTTCATCAACTCTTTCTCAAACTGGAGAAGTGTGAGTTTGAGCAAACCCAGATTGAGTACCTTGGGTTGATTATCTTGCATGGAGCTGGGGAGATGGATCCAGTGAAGGTGGCAGGGGTCATAGAGTGGCTAGAGCTCAAGAACAAGAAAGAAGTGCAGGCCTTCCTAGGTTTCATGTTCATCCAGGATTTCTCCCATTCTGCCTGACTGCTGTTCAACTTTACTGCAAGGGATGCTTCCTGGAGTTGGGGTCCCCTGGAGCAGACAGCTTTTGACAACCTCAAGCATGCTGTCACCTCCAGACCTGTGCTTCTTTTCCTGGACAATGACTCCCCCTTCTGAGTGGAAGCTGATAGCTCTGACTTTGCCACTGGAGCTGTTCTGTCACAGCAATCCTGGGAGGACAGAAAATGGCATCTGGTGGCCTTCTACTCCAAGAGCCTGAACATGGTGGAGCATAACTACAAAATCCACAACAAGGATGCTAGCCATCATCCAGTCTTTTGAGGAGTGGCAGCATTTCTGAGAGGGCATGCAGCATAAGTTCAAAGTGTGGATGGATCACAAGAACCTTGAGTATTTCCAGATGGCCAAGAAGCTCAACCACTGGCAGGCCTGGTGGTCCTTCTACCTGGCCAACTTTGACTTCTTGCTGCACCATGAGCCAGGCTGGAGCATGGGAAGGCTGGACACCCTGTCCCGGAGAGCAGACCATGGCACTGAGGGAGATGACAACAGCAACATCATGCTCCTCCAACCTGAGTTGTTCACAGTCTGAGCCATGGAAGGCTTAGCTGTTAAGGGGGTGGAGGTGGAGATCCTCTTGGACATCAGGCAGGGAAACCAGGATGGTCTTCAGGAGGAACTTGTCACTCAGGCAGCCAGGGCACTTAAGTCTGGACATACCACTGTTGTCAAGTCCATCTGCACAGATGAATGGGCCTTCCATAACAGACTTCTGACCTTCTGAGATCATATCTATATGCCCAATGACCTGGAGACCTGCCAGAGGATTGTAGAGCAACACCATGACTCCTGGATCACAGGACACCTTGGCTGGTGGAAAACATTGGAGCTAGTGTCCTGGAACTATTGGTGGCCTCAGATGTCCTGGTATATTGGGTCCTACACTAGTACATATGATCTCTGTCTCTGAAACAAGCCCCAATGTCACCTCCCCTCCAGACAGCTCCATCCCCTGCCTATCCCCATGGAGCAATGGAGCATCACCTTAGTAGACTTCATTGTAGAGCTCCCCAATGCCCACAGTTATGATGCCATCATGGTAGTGGTGGACCTCTGCAGCAAATGAGCATATTTCATCCCTACCCACAGCACCTGCTCTGCCATGGGCACCACTAACCTGTACTAGAAGGACATCCAGAAGCTGCACAGCCTCTCCAATGCCTACATATCCAACCAGGGCCCACAGTTCATGGCAGACTTCACCTGGGAGCTCTACCAACTACTTAATGTCAAGCTTCATACCTCTACCACCTACCACCTGCAGTCCAACAGCCAGACTGAATGTGTGAACCAGGAACTGAAACAATATCTCCACCTCAACAAACTCCTCCCTGATGCCAAGTTTCAGTACAACAACCACATTCATGTGGCCACCCAAGTTTTGCCCTCCTTCCTGGACACCAGACATCACCCATGCATGGGCTTTGAACCTCAGGCCTGACCTTTGGAGAATGAAGCTGTGAATGAGTTTATGGACTGGATAAAGATTGCATGGGAGGAAGCCCAGGCAGCACTGACAAAGGCCAAGGATGACATGGCATGATATTATAACTGTGGAAGGAACCCAGCACCCAAGTACAAGCCCAGAGATCAAGTTTACCTGAACACCTCCAATATTACCACCACCCAACTGTCAAAAAAGCTCTTGCACTGGCAATTAGGACCCTTCATGGTAGAATGGCAGGTAGAGCTCCTAGCCTATCAACTCTGGCTCCCCATGGGAATGCACCAGCTCCATCCAGTCTTCAACATGGTCAAACTGACTCTGGCCCCAGCAAACTCTATCCTTGAGTGATGCCCAGCACCCCCACCACCTCCAGTGGTGGTCAATAACAGTGAGGAGTATGAGGTGGAGGAGATCCTGGATAGTCATTTATTCCAGCAGTGACTATAGTACAAGGTGAGGTGGAAGGGCTATGGGATCGAAGACATTTCCTGGTTACCCCAGGGAAATGTGCATGCACCTGGACTGGTCAGAGAGTTCCACTGACAACACCCAGACATGCCCCAAGCAATTTGAGAAATCTATCCCCTCTTGCCAGTGGACCAGGTGATCTGGAATTTCTTCTACCTTGCATGTCAAGATGCTGCATGCTAGAGGGGGGGTGATGTCAGGGACTACCTTTTCTGACCTCCACCCCTGACTGATGCCCATTGTCCTCAACCAGTTGTGCTCCCCCAGGGCTCATTTGATGTCTCCCAGGCATTCTACAGGTCCCTGGGGATCTCTGGAGACCCCCAGAACTTTCCATGATACTTCATCAAGCACTTTGGCCAACTCCAGTCACCTACACAGTCATTTCCATGCCTCTCCCACCCATTGATGCACTGCACCAAGCAGCAGGGATCCTTAGACTTGTTCTCTTTGGATTCCCCTCTGCTAGGTGATTAGTTTGCCATTTGTATTGTCAATTACAGTTCTAATATACTTTGGATTCCCCTCTGCTAGTTGTGTGATTGAGCTGCTACTCCCAGAGGTTGCCCTTACAGCTGCAGTCTCTTGTATTGCAGCTCCTTGCCAAGGTTAATATGCTACCAGCCCCTTCTTTAGCTTTGGCACCCCTGACACTGCCAGCACCCCAGGCTACAGGCTCCCTTGTACCCCCAATAGCTGCCATAGGAGTAACTGGTAGGTCACTTGCTGCCCCTCTCTCCCTTCACACACATTTCCCCAAACATTGACTCATTGGTCCTCACTGTGATTATCATGCATGAGTTCAAGGCTGCAAACCTCCACAAGCTTGATCTAACAAATTGTGATAAGGAGATGGCCTACACATTCAATGGAACAACAAATCAATTTGACATTAGCCACCATGCAGCCAGGGAGTATAAGACCCCCTTTTTGGTGCTCATCCCCCTCCAGACCTATTTTGAAATCCTGGCCTCTCATGTTGATGATGCCTCAGCCATGGAGACCTTTTGGGTTTATATGGAGCAGCTGCTTGAGCTTGTTGTAGAGGACTTAACATATACCTCACATTGTCTCACACTGCACTCACAGAATATATAGATTAGACACACTCAGTGCATCATTTTAGATCCCCTCCCACCATTCCTTATCACATGTTACACATATTCACTCTACATTATTACTTATACTTGTGCTCAAGTAGTCCTTTATGTTAACTTGAGTTTCCAACCCTCTCTTTCAGGAGGAGGAACCAGCACTCAAGAATGCTCAGACTCAAGAAATCTCATTTCTTTCCTGCAACATTTTCCAAGACAAAATTTTCTTACAGATGATAATGCCTCAATCTATTCTGGCTCTTGGAATATATCAGGGTGTGATTTCTTTCTAATGTTTCTCCTGGGTGATGTACCTGCCTGCCAATCTACTTACTATGGTAAATAGATCACTGGCCCAATTCCAAACTGTCCCATTTTTCTCAATGTCACCCTTGACTCCCCTATTGCATACTAAGCCATTCTCTGCTCTAGACCTATTGACAGAGCCAGTCTGTATCAACAATCATGATGTATTCATCTCTGTCTGACTGATGAAGATTTGTGCCATTGCTCTATCAGCATGATTGAAGTACTTATCACAATTACTGTGACTTAAAGTTTTGGTGCCTGGGCTGCAGAAGAAAGATCAACTCTGAAAATCAACATCATGTAGCAAGTGTAACAACAACCTCTAGGAGCAATGGCTAAATTATGCAGCTAGCAGAGGGGAATCTGAAGTATATTAGAACAGTAACTGACAATACAAATAGTACCTAATCACCTAGCAGATGGGATCTGAGGATCCCTGCTGCTTGGTGCAGCACATCAGTGGGCAGCAGAAGCATGGGAATGACTGTATAGGCATCTGGAGTTGACCAAAAGTGCTCAACAAGGGACCACAGTAAGTTCTGGGGGTTTCCCAAAAGGAAACATGACTCTGAAGATCTCTGGGGATCTGGAGAATGCCCTAGAGTCATTGAATGAGCCTTAGGGAGTTTGGAATGAGTTGAGGAGAGTTGGCTTAGGTCAGGCATAGAGGTCTGAAATGAAAGTCCTCTGACATCACCCCCCCCCCCTCAAGCATGCAGTGTCCTGACATGCAGGGTAGAAAAGGTTCCAGATCACCTGGTCTACTGGTGAGATGGGATAGATCCCCCAGATGGCTTGGGGTGCATCTAGGTGTCTCTGATGGAACTCCCTGATGAGTCTGGGCACATGTACAATCTCCTGGGGTTCCTAGGAGATATCCTTGATTCTGTAGCCCTTCCACTTCACCTTGTACAGTAGCTACCCCTGGAATAGGTGACTATCCAAGATCTCCTCCACCTTGTACTTGCTGTCATTGACCACCACCAGGGATGGCAGGGGTGCTAGGCATTGTCCTGGGATAGGGTCTGCTGGTGCTGGTGTTAGTTTGACCACATTGTACCAGGTGAAGCTGGTGCATTCTGACAGGAAGCCAGAGTTGATAAGCCAGGGGTTCTACCTGTTGTTCCATTGTGAAGGGCCCCAATAGTCAGTGTGAGAGCTTTTGTGATGGTCAGGTGGTTGTAAGATTGGAGGCATCTAAGTAAACTCAATCTCTGGGCTGGTATTTGGGCACCAGGGTCCTTCCATAGTTATAGTATTGTGCCATGTCATCCTTTGCTTTTGCCAGAGCTGCCCAGGCTTCCTCCTGTGCAATCTTCATCTGGTCCACAAACTTGTTCACAGCTTCATTCTCCAAAGGTCAGGCCTGAGGTTCAAGGCCCATGTGCAGGTGATGTCTGGTGTCCAGGAAGAAGGGTGGGACTTGAGTAGCTGCATGAACATGGTTATTGTACTGGAACTCAGCATTGGGAAGGAGTTTATCCCAGTTGTTCTGGTGCTCATTGCAGAAGGGCTGGAGGTATTTCTTGAGTTCCTGATTCACACATTCAGTCTGGCCATGGGACTGCAGGTGGTAGGCAGTAGAGGTGTGAAGCTTCATGTTAAGTAGTTGGTAGAGCTCCCAGGTGAAGTCTACTATGAATTGTAGGCCCTGGTTGGATATGTAGGCATTGGAGAGGCTGTGCACCTTCCAGATGTTCTTCTGGTACAGGTTCACAGCCCCCATAGCAGAGTAAGTGGTATGAGTAGGAACAAAGTGTGCCACAGAGGTCCACAACTACCATGATAGCATTATACCCATGGGCATTGGGGAACTCCACAATGAAGTCCACTGAGATGACACTCCATTGCTCCATGGGGATGGGTAGGGGGTGAAGCTGTCTGGAGGGGAGTTGACACTGGAGCTTGGTCCAGAGGCAGAGATTGCATGTACTAGTGTAGGACCCAATATACTTGGACATCTGGGGCCACCAAGAGTTCCAGGACACTAGCTCCACCATTTTCCATCAGCTGGGGTGTCCCACAATCTGGGAGTTGTGGTGTTGCTCTACAATCTTCTGGCATAGCTCCAGGTCATTGGGCATATAGATACAGTCCTGGAAGGTCAGCAGTCTTTTATGTAGAGCCCACTTGTCTGCATGGACAGACTTGATGCTGGTGGTACATCCTGACTTGAGCACCTGGGCTGCCTGAGCAACAAGTTCTTCCTGCAGACCCTCCCAGTTTCTATGCCAGATGTCCCAGAGGATCTCCACCTCCACTTCCTCAATAGCTAGACCTTCCATGGCTTAGATAGCAAACAAGTTGGGTTTGAGGAGCACAATGGTACTGTTGTCATCTCCCCTAGTGCTGTGGTCTGTTCTCCAGGACAGGGCATCCGGCTTTCCCATACTCTGGCCTGGCTTGTGATGCAGTGAGAAGTCAAAGTTGGCAAGGTAGAGAGACCACTGGGCCTGTTGGCAATTGAGTTTCTTGGCCATCCAGAAGTATTTGAGGTTCTTGTGAGTCCACACTTCAAACTTATGCCATGCACCCTCTAGGAAATGCTGCCACTCCTTGAAGGACCAGATGATGGCCAACATCTCCTTGTTATGGATTTTGTAGTTGTGTTCCATTGTGTTCAAACTCTTGGAGTAGAAGGCCACTGGGTGCCATTTCCCATCCTCCTAGGATTGTACAGAACAGCTCTGGTGGTGAAGTCAGAGCTGTCAGCTTCCACCCAGAAGGGAGAGTCATTGTCTGGGAAAAGGAGGATGGGTCCAGAGGTGATGGCATGCTTGAGATTGTCAAAAGCTGTCTGCTCTGGGAGGCTCCTGCTCCAGGCAGCATCCTTTGTGGTGAGGTTGAACAGTGGTTGAGCATGGTGGGAGAAATCCTGGATGAACCTCCAGTAGAAGTTAGTGAAACCTAGGAAGGCCTGCACTTCCTTCTTGTTCTTGGGCTCTGGCCACTCCACAACACCTGCCACTTTCACTGGGTCCATCTCTGTGGCTCCATGCAAGATGATCAGCCCAAGATACTCAATCCAGGTCCACTCAAACTTGCACTTCTCCAGTTTGAGATAGAGTGGGTGAAGGCAGAGGTCTTCCAGAACAATGTGCATGACCTGGTGGTGCTCCTCCAGCATTTTGGTGTAGATGAGGATGTTGTCAAGGTATATGCACACTATGCCTTTTGTGATGAGGTCCTGGAATATGTTGTTCATCATTGTCTAGAAGGTGGCAGGGCTGTTAATGAGTCTGAAGAACATGACAAGGGGTTCAAACAACCCCTGGTTGGTCTGGAAGGTGGCCCTCCACTCATCTCCCTCTTGGATGCATACATTGTTGTAGCCTCATCAGATGTTCAATTTAGTGAAGTACCATGCACCCCAGAGGTCATTGATCAGCTCAGAGATGAGGGTGAGGGGGTGGTGGTTCTTCACAGTCATGGCATTAAGGACCTGGTAGTCCTGGACCAGTCAGAGAGAGCCATCCATATTTGTGATGAAGAAGACTGGGGATGCCATCAGGGATTTGGAGGGGCAGATCCAACTGGAGGCCAGGTTCTCCTGCAGAAAGGTATCAAGCTTGTCCTGCTCCTTCAGCATTAGGAGGTAGACCTTACAGCTTGCCAGCTTGGAGTCCAGCATTAATTCAATGGCATGGTCCCACTGCTTGCACTCTGGGAGCAAGTCAAAAGAGGCCTTGCATGGAGATATGGAGGCATGACATCCTGGAATTCCCAGGGGGCAGAGCTTGTAGTGAAGGCCTGGGCTAGTTGCTGAGAGGTGGTCTGGCTGGCTTGGATCTTCACAACAGAGGGCAGGGAGCATAGGGTGGTGGCATATATCCAGTCTCCAACTTCCACTGCCTTATCCAGGAACTCTGGGTTGCATAGGCCACTGAACTCCCCTCCTAGTTCCTCCTCCAGGACCCTGCCACTGCTCCAGTCATCCTTGTAGAGGGCCTCTCTATGGGGGAATGCCAGGAGTGGGGGATCCAGAATGTCTAGATCTGTGAAGAGGAGATGGCTGGCATGGCAAGCCTGAATGGCCATGCACTCTCAAACCTCAGCCTGGCATTGTTCCTTGACCTTGGTGGCACAGGTGGCACACCTCTGGGGGCATTGGCTCATGGTTACTGTCAGGGGACTACCTTTTCTGACCTCTGCCCCTGACTGACACCAACTCTCCTTGACTGGTTCTGCTCCCCTGGGGCTCATTTGACATCTCCCAGGCATTCTACAGATTCCCAGAGATTGTCAGAGACACCCAGAACTTTCCATGATACTTTGTTGAGCACTTCAGCTAACTCCAGTCACCTACACAGCCATTCCCATGCCTCTGCCACCTATTGATGCACTGGACTGAGCAGAGGGAATCCTTAGGCTTGTTCTCTTTGGATTCCCCTCTGCTAGGTGATTACTTACTATTTTGTATTGTCCATTACATCTCTAATATACTTTGAATTCCCCTCTGCTAGCTGCATGATTTAGCCATTGCTCTCAGAGGTCATCCTTACAGCAGAACAAATCTCCTATCCTGGTCTGGAAGCCCCTCATAGCCTGCACAAAATCTCCAAGCCCCTATCTGTTGCTTCCCCACCAGGCTTAAGCACCTGTGCAATTCTGTGTCTCAGCTTGCCAATCCAGATACTCCCTTGGAGGCCCCACCCCACAGGATAAGGCTTGGACTTGCCTGCTACACCTAGAGAACCAGGTGCAATTGACTCAATCTTCCCTCACATATCACATGACCAAACTCTCCACCCTTTGCCAAACCACCAAACTTATATCCCAGTCCCTCCAGGCACTACTAGACTGATCCCTATCTCCATGCCACCCCTGGCCATGGAAACACCCCTGGTGGCTCCTGCAGCCTTCCCAGGCTCTGGTAGCTCCCCAAGCATGTATTCCCTATCTTGCACTCCTGGACACATATGATGGCAATTGCTCTGGTGGAGAGCATTTCCTCCAGTCCTGCCTCACATACATCCACCTCGGTAGGGACACCTTCAATTCCAATGTGTTGAAAATAGCCTGGGTTTTGTCATACATGAAGATGGGACATGCCTCCACCTATGGACTATGGGTGTTTTGATACCCCAGAGGTGTTGGGAGTTTCATGGATTGGGCAGCCTTCAAAAAGGACTTCTAGGTGGAGTTCTTTCCAATTGACCCCACCAAAACTGCCACCTTAGTGCTATGTGACTGGGAACAGTACAAGCAAGGGAAATGGACACTGGACAAGTATATCAACTCCTTCCAAGCACTAGTTGAGCAAGCAGCCTACTCCAATGGCCTCCAACTGTGCCTTATGTTCCGGGATGGCTTGCACCCCACACTACTGGAATGCATCAACAACCTCACCAAGGGCTGCCTGGACAATGAGCAGATTGCCTCCTGGTATAAGGTGGCCCATGATCAGTGGCAGCTCATGGAGATTTGTCAGGAGCTACATCACACACACCTGACTCACTCCCCTGCCCCCATCTCCACTCTCCAATACCCTGTCCCTGCTCCAGCCACCTCTGCCCCACAAACCTCACCATTGGGGTTACCTGCACCATGACCCTTACTGCCAGGTATCTCCATGGATGTTGATATGACCCAACAGCACCACTCCATGCCACTACTGTGCTGGAGATGCCAGAAACCCAGGCACTTCACATGCCACTGCTCATTGGGTCTTGAGGTATGTTACCTCTCTATGGTGGAGCAGGAGGAGCTCCTCCTGCAGCTGTTGGCCACAAAGGATGCTGCCAGAGACCCCTCACTAGACAAGCCAGCACTAGAGTTGGCCCCTGAGGAGAGCAGTGCTTGCCCTCCCTCCTAGGTCTGGAGGAGGATTTTCAGTCAAGTAGCAGATGAGATGTATGCCTCCATTGCCAAGTACCAACTGGTTTGCTTGTCTGTTGATAGAAAATGAAATTGCTTTCCTTGATATCAACAACCCTAAGACAAAAAAACCCCAGTACTCTCCTCCAGACATACAAATACCAACTCTGGACTCCAAGCCAAGCTCCATAATGCCCATCAGGCCCTGTCTGTGCTGCCCCACCTGGGAATGCTGATTGCCCTGGTGGTACATGGTAGCTGCAAACCCCTTGGCAAACTCCTTGCACCTCAATGTGGAGATTGAGACTATGGACACCCAGCAGGCCAGCAGAGTCACTGCCCTCCTGGATAGTGGCACCATGGGGTTGTTCCTGGACTTGGAGTTTGTCAGGTGCCTATGCATCCAAGAGGGAGACAAGTGGAGGGCCACCTTCCAGACCAACCAGGGGTTGTTTGAACCCCTTGTCATGTTCTTCAGACTCATTAACAGCCCT
>JAGGAV010000322.1:0-17243 GCA_017657295.1 Termitomyces sp. DKA64
ACTTGTTCTCTTTGGATCTCCCTCTGCCAGGTGAGTAGTTATGTCCATAGACCCTTGTACAGTACTGAATAGACTTTGGATCTCCCTCTGCCAGTTGTGTGACTGAGCCACAGCCTCCAGAGGTCACCCTTACAATGGCCTTGGTCATAGAGATAGCATACTCTCTAGCATTATTGACCAACTGGCCACCAAGCTCCTGCACCTTCCAGATAGTAGTAGTCAGCCCTTTATAGTCATTAAACCCTATTTCTCCTTTTGACATATTGTTAGTGACCACTGCTTAGTATACCTGGGCCACTTACCACATATAGCATTAGCCATAGCATAGCCATGAATGTAGTAAATAAGCCAGTCAGCAGAATAGAATATCTCTGACCAAATAATAGCAGCATTTCCCTGGTCTATCCAGCAAGCTGGCTGTGAGGACCCCAGTATCATCCCTTGCTTAGCTTTCTATGCCCATCCCTTGCTCAACTCTTGGCTGCCTTGTGCTCCCTTGACTCTCATTTGTCACTTGTGTCTGCCTGTTCTAGCTGGGTTCACCTGCAGAGGTGTTTGTTTCCCTCACAACCTCTAACTCTCTACTAATCTCCCTAATAGTAAACTTCTCTAGACCAGTTTTAGGCTCAATCTGATGTGGAGAATACCCTTGAACAAGGAGAAGCAACAGTAGACAATTGCGTGGGAAAAGTAGCTTTCATGATGGTGGGTGAAGGTTAAGATGTGGTTCAATAACTTGAACCACTCTAAATGTAAACAAGCATGGTCACATGACTCTCTTGATATTCCCACATGTAAATTATTCTTTATTTCTGACTAAAATAGGGATAAACCTGCCAAGTTAGAGAGGCTCAAAAAACTGTTTCAATGAGTGAATATTTTAAAATGGCCATTACTCTATCAGTTTTAATTCAAATTACATAAGCCTAAATGCAATTTGTAGCTTCAATGCCATAGTACTTTATATGATATGACCAGAATTTTAGGTACTTCCAATCCTTCATGCCAATGTCATCTTTCAAAAAGTATAAAAAATTGAGACAGTTTTATGAGCCACTGTACAATAGCATCATATGCACAGCTATTAGTATTCCAGGTGGTATCCACAAAACTTTGGCATTGATTAGTGATACAATCCACACCATTGCTATCACTCAATTTAGCCCATTTGGCTAGCAGGATGCCATTGACATTGTTTCCCTTTCTTTTGCTGGACTGTATGACTTGTGGTGTTGTAGGTCAAGCACCTGTGGCTGGAATAAAGTTACTTTTAGGTGGCTTTAATAAATTGTCCTTACTTACAAACTGCCATTTAATGTCTTATTGTACAGGTCACTCACACACCAACTTAGAGCAGCATGGAGATTTAGCAGCAGATAAGCATCCTTCTTACAGAACAAAAGTAACATACCAGATCATCTTGATGCATCAATGAAACCTTCTAAAAGGTTCCAGATGATTACAACTTGGTGATCTCACCCAGAAGTTTGACAATACCTTTGTGCAGTTGAAAACCAAAGGACATTGAAAACTGCACAAATCTGCAATACTAGACAAAATTATATAGACTGTCCATATATGTGAATGATGAAGCATATGCATTTTGAAGCCTTACACAAATTGATCATTATATGCAAACATATCACACAGTGCATTTTTTGAAAGACTTGTAACATCAGTGCATGGACTGTTGTATATACAAACAATCAAGTAATGAAGATTGACACAGTGCACTTTTTGAAGAAATGTTTAGCAGCACAAGGCATCTTTGAGCTTACTTATATAATTGTTCATATATACAAATGCTTAAGTAGTGAAGATTCACACAGTACACTTTTTGAAGACATTAACAGATGTGATTCAATTTGAATGAACAACTTATGATCACAGTACTTCAAAGATCACATGACTTCAATTTGTTGAAGATATTTTTCCCACACATAGACCACTGCACAGAAAGACTGCGATCTATTCTAGATCTCGCAATCTCTATGTTGAGTACATAGAACTCCACACCAAAGTCCTTTTCCCTGATGTTTAGCAGCATGGCTTCCTTCTGAATGTTTCGATACAGTCAAACTGCAGTCTTCGGAGGCACGTCGGGCTTATCCGCGGATCGCGGTTCCACGGGTGTCACTACCAGTCGGGATAGTTCCCATGGAGATCCCACGGTTTCGCTTGAACTTTTCAGAGATTATTATACATACTTTTCTTACTCAGCCAAGAGTAAATAGAAGAAACAAGCGCATGATACGGGACGGGATGTGAGCCGGTATGTATTTAGAGCAGATTACTCCGGGCGATTAGGCAGCATTCGAAGAGTACTACAACTAAGACTTCTCTGCTTCCTACTCCAGCCGAAGGCTGCCGGCCTGATACGGCGGTGTTTGCAAGAGGGAATTCATGACTGTTTGCGTATCAGGACCAGCTCAATATGGATGTCTTTCATGCTCTCCATCTCAATGACTCTTATGCATCAGTGCTACTGATCTTCCCTGTCTTGGTTTTGTCCTATGCGTTCTTTAGACGGATGTGGCGAGTACCGCTCACTGTCTTTCCCCCTGGTCCACCAGCAAGACTACTCATCGGGAATATTCTTCACTTCAAGCCTCGCGGTGCTTGGGTTGATCTCACCGAGTTCAAGGACGAGTATGGTACGATATTGTACATACAACAAAGAGAACGAGCCGTACATATTCTGCACTAGGAGATCTCGTCTTTTTCCATGGTTTAGGCAGCAAAATCCTTGTCCTGAATACTCTAGAAGCTATCGAAGACCTTCTTGACAAGCGCGCAACCGTTTACTCAAACCGGCCTCTATTCACGGTAGTCTCAGAACTCATGGGTTTAGGCCAGGTGTGTATCACTTTTTTTGCCGTACCTCTGTTCATTGTCATTCTTCCACAGAGCATACCCCTACTTCCCTATGGAACGGAGTGGAGAGAACTAAGGAAAATGGCCCACGCTGCTCTCAGTTCATCTGCAACGAAGAAGTATCACATCGTCCAAGAAGACCTTTCAGCCCTACTCAATGTGGCTCTGTTAGACGATCCAGCTAATTTCTTCTCCCATATACGATTGTCAGTCTATTCAACAATATTTTGGGTTTTGGACCTAGTTAGAGATTCATTTCTTAGGGCGGCTGGGCGAATTATCTTTGCTGTAACCTATGGTCTCTCTGCAGACACCTCAGATCACAAGGCCTGTCTGTTATCTTTGACATGTTTTGCTTCTAGCTAACTTGAATATATGAATAGTTTATCACACAAGCTGAGGAAACCATGCAGGTCGTTGTTAAGGCGACTGTTCCTGGAGCATACCTTTGCGATTCTTTGCCCATTCGTGAGTTCCAATGGTCTTTCCCTCCTGTTCGTTCATTCATATTCATATGCCTCAAGTGAAATACTGCCCGTCATGGATTCCCTTCCAACGGGAAGCAGCCTACGGAAAGATGATGATCGAAACTTTGGTCACTGCACCGTTTGAGCACGTCAAGCAGTCTATGGCACGTCAACATCGCTTGCTTCCGAGTTTACCCTCAATTAAGCCGTTTTCTAGACAGAAGGACAGGCTCGGCCATCATTAACTCGTGACCTCTTGATAGATGATACTCCCGATGACCGCGCTAAGTATGAGCAACGTGTAAAGTGGATGGCTGGCAGCATGTTTGGAGGTAAATCCATAATGAACAAAGACTGCGGTCATTGACATACGACTCCTACTTTAGCTGGCGGAGAGACTGTGAGAGAACTTCCCCTCTCTGGCAGGAACAGCAGAACGTTTGAATATCCTTTTCTTTCAGACCTACGCGACAGTGCTCGTTTTCGTGATGGCCATGGCTCTTAACCCAAATAAGCAGCGTATTGCACAGGCTGAAATTGATCGCGTTATAGGCAACAGTCGCCTTCCGGTCATTGCCGATCGCAACGACCTTCCCTATGTCAACGCGGTGATCAAAGAAACCATGCGTTGGCATCCTTCCTTACCCCTAAGTTTGTCGGATTACGCCACGCCTGGCAAGGGTTAATTCTTTGATCATAGGTATCGCTCGCACTAGCGCGGAAGACGATTATTATCGAGGATATCTCATCCCGAAGGGCACTATTATCGTTCCGAACGCATGGTAAGGACTCTATAGTCTTGGAAACCAGTCCTTTCTAAGATAGAGCAAAGGGCCGTCGCGTTTGCACGTAACGATGAATATGATGTTTCGGATTTCATACCAGAACGTTTCTTGAGCTCCAAGTCCGCTACCATTGATCCTGCACTCTGGGCATTCGGTTTTGGACGAAGGTACTCCCTCACCTTTGATATCAGCGCCTACTCTCAAAATTTCACTTATCTCAGGATTTGTCCCGGGAAGGCGCTCGCGGAAAATTCACTCTTTGCTCTCATATCTACGATCATCGCTGCCTTCGACATACTTCCGCCTGTTGAAGGTAAATTGGAACCACGATTTAGTCTTGACCTTGTAAGGTGAGGGTACTCGTGATACACATCGAGTCATCTCATTAATCTGATAATGATGGCAGTTATCCCCAGCCATTCAACTGTCGGATTGTACCTCGTTCTTCAACAACGGCTGCGCTGGTACGAGAACGGGCAGCCCTTTGCACTGTTTGAAATTACCGTCATCGGGCGTATGTCCATCTCAGCACAGGTACATAGCAGCACCCGAACAAATACTATGGCTTTTCTCCCTGAGCCATCTCCCCATGACAAGAATCGCACAGAGAAATTGCACTGTCACTCGGGGTGTGTAAATCAACTTTGATTGTCCCAATGAGTTAGTCGACCACCCAAGTATTCAAGAGTGGTATCCCACATCCATACGCGAAGAAATCGGTCAGTAGGAACGTCCATATTGAGACAGATGAATGGGCGATGCCTCCGTTGAAGAAGACGTCGCGAGTTATCTGAAGGATACATGAAGGGGCTACAATTCGGAAAACTTGAGGAGCATGAGTCTGATGATGGCAGGAATTGAAAGAGCTTCCGGAAATTGATATACATGTTACGGACAACTGTGCTACTGATATTCCTCGAGCTATTTCAACACGGTTATTCGATGGAGCGACTTGACTTTGAAGCCTTCAAGTAGGTCGCCTGTCTCTGGGCTGGTCATAACATCATCATCAGCATTCTCCAGACGAGCTCTCACCAGAAAAAAGAGGCACTCGGGCTTTGCAATGAGAAAAGTGATTTGTGTCCGCCCTGAATTGAGTCTGGTGTCTCATATAATGGCGGAGGAACAGGTCATGTTGGCTTCCCATTGTCATAATCGTTCGTGAAGCGATTATGGGGAATCATCAGTTCACTGGCGGTAGGCTGCGGGCCGGAAGGTGGACAATGGAGTACAACCTCATGGCAACAATAATTTATATATACTCTCCATCTACCTCCACCATCATATAGGTTTCCACCCAATACACAATGGCCACTGCCGCAGTACAGAATGCTCTTGGACTTCCCGACCATTTCAGCGGGTCCATCAAACCTACTACAGGGAACCCAGTCTCCCAGCCTGACATAGAGTACCATCCGAATCGCGAGAAATGGCATGCACGAACGGCTCGTCGGCTTCGTGAAGATCCCTCGCTTCCCACCGCACTACTGCCAACGGGATTCCCCAAGAAACTCGACTCGCAGCTCGTCTGGGAAGGCCAGGACTGGCAAAGTGAGAAGCAATGGGTATACGAACTAAGCGCCGTTGAGTTAAAGGAGATCGATGATGCTGTTCATCATTTTCACAGTGAGTTGATTTCGAGTTATATATTTCGTTACTGCGTCAGTCTTCTGTGTATAAATTACAGAACTGGGTCTACCATTTGGGCACATCTCTAAGGAGACATTCCCGCTGCCGACTCTTGGTAATGCACTGACGAAGCTCGCGAACGAACTTCATTATGGGCGTGGATTCTTCGTTCTCCGCACGATCCCGGTTGCGTCGTACTCACGCGAGGACAACGTATTGATCTATACTGGCCTCTCATCATGGGTCGGTCCCCTTCGCGGCCTACAGGACAAAAACGGCGGTGTACTCTCTCATATCAAGGATTTAACGTTGACACATCCCGGCGCAATAGGGGGGCCTGCGTACACGACTGATAAGCAGGTATTTCATACGGATCAGGGCGCGGATATTATCTCGCTGTTTGCGTTGGAGACTGCTGCTGAAGGCGGCGTATCGAGAATCAGTAGTAGCTGGAGGGTCTATAATGAACTGGCCGAGACTAGACCCGACCTGATCAGGACTCTTTCGGAGCCCTGGGCAGTCGACGAGTGCGCTTGCTTGGCTCCTTTCTGAGGTCATGATCATGACAGACCTGTCCCAGGTGGGATAAGGAGCATCCGTACACACTGCGTCCACTTCTTTATTGTACTGACGAAAAGATCATCATTCAATATGCGCGACGCTACTTCACAGGTTTCCTTGGGCTGCCGCGATCATCGACAATTCCACCCATCAGTGAGGCACAGGCGGAAGCACTTGACGCACTCCATTTCCTTGCGGAAAAGTTCTCATTGGGACTCAACTTCCAGAAAGGTGATATCCAGTATATCAACAACCTAAGCATTTTCCACGCAAGAGATGGGTTCAAAGACGAAGGGGAGCGCACGTAAGTCCCTAGTGTGTGTGCGATATAGCGTTGGCTGAGTTACGATGTTTTCATGCCAGGCGGCATCTCCTCAGGCTCTGGATGCGTAACGAAGAGTTAGGATGGAAGATACCGGGACCACTGCTGCCGCTGTGGGAGAAGACATTCGATGTAACGCCAGATGCGCAGACCTTTGCATTCGAGCCGGTGATACGAGAAGCAGTGAAGTCCCGTCGGTTGTAGAAATGCAAAAGGAGATAACTAGTGCTGGATATGTCACTTTTCCGTATGACTGAACCATGTGGCCTACGTGAGTGTTGGTTAGCGGACCGTCATCCGTGTCCCGACAGTCCGCGGCGGTTTGAATGGATCTGCACGAAGGCCTCATCCACGCCGACCTCGTTATCGCTGTTTTCCCATGTTTGCTGCCGAGTGCCTGGACAGACAGAAGTACAATTGACGCGTCTCGTGTGTGGAGCACCGCAAAAAATATCCGGCAATTTCTCATCCATTCCACATGTCGCATGACCATGTATATGGAACATCTGATTTTCAAAAAGGTCTCGTTCGTCCCCACAACCACGATCATCCAGGTCCATCATCCGAGTCATGCCTGCATTGACGTTGCCCTCGTTCCCTGACAATGTCCCTACCCACCCCTTGCTCATCATTGACTATCAATTAATCTCGGCGCGGAACGCTCGTGAGATTGATAGGCTTTGGGAAGCAGCGACGAAGTTAGGATTCTGGTAGTGAGTAGTGCTGATCGCACCCTGGTTAGAAGTCTCATTTGTTTAATTGTGATCACCAGCCTCAAAAATCACGGTGTTGATGAGGAGGTCGATGGTATGTTCGACATGGGCGCAGAGACTATGAGACTCCCCCTCGAAGAGAAGATGCGATTCGAACAGGGCGACAGCGGGATGTCTTTTGGGTGAGCAACTCCTGACTGACTCCGACTTCATTTCGCAGCCCAGCCGAGACTCACCTGGTGCTTCCAGATACAAAGCCGCCGGTGCCAACGCAGTAGATGCAACAGGCCGTCTAGACACCGTTGAATTCATCAACATCGCCAAGGACGATGCCTTGGCATGGCCAAAGCAGGCTCGGCGTGCCTACCCCTCCACCGTCAACGCACGCATGCAATCCATCATCACGCCCTTCGTTCGCAAGTCACTCGAGATCAACAATACCTTATTGGACGTGCTGAATGATAGATTGGGCCTGCCAACTGGCATGCTGTTAGCTAAGCATCCGTCGGAGGAGTACAGTGGGTGTGAAGCGAGAGTCATCAGAAATCCGCCTGTAGGACAGGGGTCAGTGGAGCCTCAGACACTCGCAATTGGGAGCCACACCGATTTTGGGTCCCTCGTAAGCCCCAGCACACTTTTCCCCTGATAACATATTCAGCTAATGCTCTCGTAGTCTTTTCTCCATAATCGCCTCGGTGGCTTACAAGTCCTGGTCCCGGGCTCTGAGAACTGGCAATATGTCAAGGTGAGTACCTCCTGTCGATGCCAGAGGTGTCGATCTCAAGTCCACCCGAGTAGCCCCTCCCTGGACACGCAATCTGCAACCTCGGCGATGCGATGGCCCTGTTCAGCGGTGGAATCCTCCGCTCGAATCTCCACCGGGTTGTGTACGTAACCACTGACGCATTTGTTTCAATTCAATCAAGTCAATTTTGCCCAGACCACCCCCGGGCAAGCAAGCGACTTTCGAACGCTGGTCACTCGTCTTTTTCACGCGGCCCGGGAACTCGGTTGTCTTGCGTGCGCTCGTGGAGGATAGTGAGATGATCGCCAAAGCGGTTGCGAAGACGCCTGAGAAGAACTTTGAGACGAAATCTACTGCTTCTGAGTGGTTTAGTAGGAGGATTAAGAATCAGAGAATCAATAACCGTAAGGTGCGTGCAATTTCTACATCTCGTGGATAAAGGTATGCTGAGAACATCGGCGTTAGGGACCGGAGACATGGATGGCGAGTCGCGGGACTGAATCAAACCCGGCGATTGTTTGATGTGATCAAACTCGTGGACATGGACATGTATGTATTGCTTCATTTGTGGACTGTGCTTATGAATCGTATCTTGTGTATATGTGTATCGAGATTGTATCGTTTGTAATGGCGGCGAGGACTCGAGAATAAGATCAAACGGCCCTTGCCCTTGGACCAGGAAATCATTTCTTGTTCTCACTAAACTAATATCTTTGAATTATAACATGGTACTGTTTGAAGACGAGGATGGCTTTGAGATATATGAATGAGGACTGGCAATGCCTGTAACTACTGAAATTGGGCCGTTGCAAGCGCGGCAAACCCGAGATCTACAAGATTTGAATACAGTTAAACCTTTTGTAACCCATGGCCTTTGAAGTCAAAAGTTATGGGTTATCAAGGGTTATGGGATATGAGAGGAGTTGTTGTAGGGTCATATGTAATGTTGATTTCAGTCAATATATTGTTGAATAGACTATTGTTACAATATAAACCCTACTTAGACCACCTGTGGGGTAAAATACTGATTGATTGTAGTAGGACGGAAGGATTTGACCTTATCAAGGCGTATTTGGCATCCAAAGCTCGCATGAATCATCTCTACCTTACATGCAAACGGATCATCCTTGTTGGACACATATTTGAGGATCGTCGAGGCCGCAATGAGTACTTCCTGGCAGGATGGCTTAATCTCCAAGTCGACTGTTTCGTCACCACAGCCATTCTTCTCCTTATCCTGGTGTTGGTCCAAAACAGCTTTGTAAATGTTCTTCTCAATCTCCTGCTCTGTCCCATTGTCGAACATCTTGTCTTCATTTGCAGCGTTAAGTAGCTCACTGATGTCCATCTAGTTATTGTGTTGAAGAACACCAATCTCTTCCAGATGAGACAGCGCATTTGAGACTTCAGCCTCACCATTCAGAAGAGATAAGACAGTGATGGATGGAGTAGTGGATGAACCAGATGTGTGATCAAGAAGTTCATCTAGGAGAATACTGGATTTGATCCAGCAGTTCTCAATTGTCGTGGTATCAACTTCTTCCCATGCAATGTTGGCCATGTGCATTGCTTCGAGAATATTGATGTTGTAGATATCAGCAGGGGAAATACCACTGTCATAACAATCAATGGCTTGATTCATGAACCTGGCCTGGTAATGAGCCTTGAAGCATCAAATGATACCAGCATCAGCTGGTTGAACAAGAGCTGTGAGATTTGGTGCAAAGTTTTGGTGCAGATGTTAGTGAGGTCATCAGGAGGAATATGAGCACTCAAATTGTCCTCAAGTAGTAAAATTTTGCACCTATCATGCCACAATTTGGTATCCCACTGACAGAGCATTTCTTGGTACAGGACTGTTATCATCCATGACTTGGCATTGCTCCAATAATTGAAGTCAAGCTGATACCCAGATTTCCTCTCAAAAGGTTGTGGACACTTGTGTTTTTCAATGATCAGAGGAGGAAGCTTTTGAGTGCCAAAGTATATTCAGAGTCTATGTAAAGTTATAGAGGTTGTGAGGGAATGCTCAGCACTGTGGGACACTCCTATCATGCAATGCAAGAGCCAAAAGACAAGTGAGCAGTGAGTGAGTGCTAACATGGGCAAGCAGCTGATGAGGGTTGAAGCTGAGTGGAGACAGAGTCAGATGACACTAGGGAGCTCACAATTGATCAAGTGGATAGACCTGGTAGATGCTGCTATTGATTGGTTGAAGGATATTCTATCCTTGCAACCAGCTTATATACTACATCTGTGGCTATGCTATGACTAATACTGTATGTAGTAAGTGGCCCAGGTATGCTAAGCAATGAGTAATCAATATAACAAAAGGAGATATAGAGTCTGGTGTCTACAGCAGGTGACTACTAAGTGATGGGAGTGGAGCAGGCAGAGATGGGCAGCTAGTCTGGTACATCCATAGGGCTAAGCCCAAATAGGGTGGAGTCCCCATAGAGGGTCATCCCCTTACAGAGGTCTAGCTATTTACCTGGCAGAGGGAGATCCAAAGAGAACAATTCTGAGTATACCCAATGCCAGTGTTTAGAAAATTTACTTTAAGGCTTCCAGGAACAACACTTGACCACAACCAAGTCTGGAGTCTGACCCAAAAGCAGAAGGTCATTGTATTCAGCCTTGATCTCTGGCCTTGTGACATGTAGTCACTCCAAATTAGCACTGCTGGAGAGCCCTGGGTTAAAAGCACTTGTCCCCAAAAGATGGGAGGACAGGGATGTGAAACAAGTTTGGAATAAGAGAACAAGAATGGTTCTGGCCCAACAGTCCCCTGACATCACCCCCCCTTAGCATGCAGCTTCTTGATGTACTGGGGAGAAAAAGTTGTGGATGGCTTGGTCAGCTGCTGAGGTGGGGTAGATGCCTCAAATTGCATTTGGTGCGTTGGGGTGCCTTGCAAAAAAAGCCCTGGACCAGGGCTGGTGTGTGTATGTTGGCCTATGGTTTCTAAGAGATGTCCTCAATGCTGTATCCTTTCCACTTCATCTTGAACTATGACTTCTCCCAGAACATCCTGCTATTTAAAATCTCCTCCACCTCATACTCCTCCTCATCATTGACTAGAAATGGTGGTGGGGGTGCCTTTGGACAGTGACCAGGGACTGGGTCATCTGGAGGAGGAATAGCCTGACCACATTAAAAACCAAGTGCAATTGATGCAGGCCTGTAGGAAGCTTGAGCCAGCCAGTATCCTAGTGGCCCTACCTTCTTTTCCACCACAAAGGGCCTGAGGTGACAATGTGACAGCTTCTGTGACAGGCTTGTTGTCTTCATGTCAGAGCTGTCCAGATACACATCATCTCCAGGCTTGTATGTGGGGGCTAGTGTCCACCATGCATCATAGGATGCACTTTTTTTAACCAAGTTGAATCATTTGCAACAGGTCTTTGATTCTCAGGCAAAAGTCATGAGTATGAACTTCATGTCCCTGGCCTTCAACTAACATTAGCTTCTGTCATGACCCTACCTCAGACCCTTGCCTCACCTCTGGACCTTGCCTGACCAAGTCCAGTAAGGCCTGGAACACAACCCCTCTCCCTAGGAACCCCTATGACCCTCCAGCACCCTTGGCACCTGCTCTGGAAAACCCTGACACTTCTCTGCAGATCTCCAACATTCCTTCTGGTAGGCTCCATGACTTTTCCAACCTTCTCTGAGTGGTTGGATAACTCTGACCATCTCTCAGTCCTCTCTGGCATGCATCATGGGTACACATCAGATGCTACCAATACCCAGCCAACCAGTCTTGGGATGCCCTGAACAACCACACCCAAGGCTGACCCTGTACAGTCTTGGACCTCTGGTTCTGGATGAGTCCCCCTGCTGGTACTTAAACCATAGAATAGTATTAGCTACAGTAGTCTTGGTAATGCTTAACCACCTACAGTCTTGTATTTCTCTGTCTTGTTGTTCCATCTCCAATCTATCTGTTCACAATCTATCTGTCTCAATCTTGTCAGTCCTGACCTTATCAGTTTTCTTTCTCATCTTAGCTCAGTCTCTCATCTCTCTACTCTAAGTCTCATCTCATCTTGTTTCTTTTTAAGTCTCTCATCTTATCTCAATTCCCCCAGTTACATTCAACTCTATCTCCATTACTTCCAACTCCTCTATTTCACTCCATGTCTCCAAAACATCTCTATGCCCTCAACTCAGATCTAGCCCCAAATTACTTCCTGCTCTTGATAGGTCATCTCCAAAGCTCCATACCATACTTTCTCACACTTGGCTGTTACTTGAACCTACTGGAGTACCTCAGACTTGCCTAGACCCCATTTCCTCACCCCATACTCACAGTTCCACTCTTCCAGAGCTCACCAGAGCACAGAATCATATGTATAGACATTGTGTCTGCCTAGTAAGGAGTTGCCCAGTATAGCTGAGCCCCCATGGTCAGCAGAACCTGACATAATATCAAGACTCCACCTTACCCTGTTTACAATGTCTGCTTACAATCCTGTGTACCTGCCTGCTGGCTACCCAACCAATTATTACAATATGCCAGTACCTGACCCATATTACCCTCTGTTCTATCTGCCAATACCTGACTGCTATGTTGCACCTACTCCATGGTACTGGGTCCCAGATCAGAACCTGGCCCCCTACAGCCCATCTGTCAGTCAGAGACCTCCTTCAGACTGGCATTGCCCCTCATTGTACCCTGTTAAAGGGCCCTACCCCCACATGCAGCCTGACACCCCTCTGGTCCCTTAGGCACCCACTGCCCCAGTCCACTCAGCCTTTCCCCCTCTGAGATCCTACTACCCCTATCCAGTCCTACTGTGGCTTCAGTCCCCCTGGAACAGCTGGATGACTATTTCCCTCCACAGCCTCCACCCTCTGTTACTCCCCCAGTCTGAGCCCCACCTTCTCTTGGACAGCAACAGGTTGAAGCCTACATCCAACAGCATGACAAAGTCTTCTGCTCCCTCTGCCTCTCCCCAGCCAAAGTTGCCAAATGCACACAAGTCTGTAAGGGCAACCTTTGGGAGCAATGGCTAAATCATGCACCTAGTAGAGGGGAATCTGAAGTATATAAGAACAGTAACTGACAATACAAATAGTAACTAATCACCTAGCAGAGGAGAATCCAAAGAGAACAAGTCTAAGGATCCCTGTTGCTTGGTGCAGTGCATCAGCAGGTGGCAGAGGTGTGAGAATGACTGTATAGACATCCAGAGTTAACTGAAAATGCTCAATGAGGGATCACAGTAAGTTCTGGGGGTTTCCTGAAAGGGAAACCAACCTCCAGAGATCTCTGGGGTTCTGGAAAACACCCTGGAGTTGTTGAATAAGCCTCAAGGAGTTCAGAATGAGTTGAGGAGAGTTGGCTTAGGTCAGGCACAGAGGTCTGAAATGGAAGTTCTCTGACAAAGTCCCCCTTGTCAGCCTGAGGTACAACAGCATCTCTGGGACTCTGGAGACATGGGCAGACTGCTTTCTGGACTTCTATGAGTCCTATAAGCAAGGCACCCTCCCTGAGCACATCAGGAGCACCCTTGAAATTGATGCTGGCCTCCAGGACAAATTCCATGCCTTGATCAACAAAATCCACACCAGCCTGAACCCCCACCAATTTGAGGACCCCTTGGACCCTGCCCACTCCTTCCATGTACAACAAGAAGAACCCACCAGAGCCCAAACAAACATGCCAGCCACCATCCCCTGCCAGCAAGAGGAGCTCAATGCTGCATCCAATATCCTGAGGTTGCTCACCCTTGCTGGAGGACCCTTTGACCAACCCACCATTTACACCCTGGCTCCCTCTGCTCACTCCAGGGCCAACTCCATCCCCAGTGCCTTCTATACCTGGGACCAGGCCACTGAGCCTGAGTGCCACACCCAGAAGGTGCCCCAACCTCCCCCCACCAATGATGACCTCACTTCTATCCACACCCTCTCCTATATCAATGAGCCAGAGATCCCTGGTGGGGAGACCACCCCTTGAGAAGGAGCTCCAGAGCTCCCCAGAGACTGACCCTCTCATGTCAACCTCCACCCCCCCTAGAAATATGCTATGTTGCCCCACAACAACACTCTGGCCCTCCTCCAACAGTTTCTTGGCCCCAGAACTGCCCTTCTCCATGAACCACCCCAACCCCTGCCAATCCCCTTACCCAACAAACCTGCTGACATCAACAACCTAGGACTGCTGATCCCCAGAGGACCCCCTCCTCCTCACTGAGCCCTGGGGCCACCTCCAGGTAATATAGGCTCTCCCCCAGATGGTGGGCCCCCTAGCAGTGGACCCCCAGGCAGCTGGAGACTGGCTATGGACATGTTCCTCCCTCAGTGCAGAGGGGGGAACAACATTATTATTACTACAATGCCAGACCCCTGCTCCAAACCCAGAACCCACAGGACAATACTCACAACACACTGGCTCAGGAAGGCAAGTTCAACATCTAGAAGCCAAAACCTTTCAATGGCTAAGACCTTCAGAAATGGTGGACCTTCCTTACACAATGTCTCACTATGTCTCAAGCTAAGCCCATCACTTTCCAGCATGAGAGCTCATGAGTGGCCTTTGCTGCCTCCTATCTATAAAGCATCATCTTTGACCATTATACAGCACTGCTCCAGTTTGACCCTAGTAACCTGGTACTCTCCAATTGGCCTGCCTTCATCCAGGAATTCTCCAGTAAGTTTGGAGTATTCAACACTGTAGCAGAGGTGGAAGAGAACCTGTACAACCTCTGAATGCACAATAACAAATGGTTCACAACTTTCATTATCCAGTTCAAGCAGGAAGCCTACAAAACTAGCTGGAACTACAATGTGCTCCAGTTCACCCTTTGCCACCCCCTCCTGCAACAGATCAAGGATGTCCTCCACCTTGCACCTAAACAACCCACATATGATGGATACAAGGCCCTTATCACTCAGATCAATCAGCACTATTGGAAAGACTGGAGTGAGAACCAAGGCCCATGGAACAACTGGAACCCCTCTGGCAACCTTGGCTGGCAGTCTGGAGCAACCAACAACAACCAGACTACTGCTCCCATGATGCCTGCTAACCCCACACCTCACTTTTCCCCTGGATGAGGCCTGGCTAGTACAAACTGACCTCCTGGACCTCCTCCAGACCCTGGCCCTGACAATTCCCTGGACCCCATAGATGATCAAGAGGCTTTATGTGCCAACCAGATTAGAAATAGGCCCTGGATTGATGTTCTGGTAGAGACCCAAGAGCAATGATGGAAGGAAGGGGTATGTATTATGTGCAGTGAGCAGGGTCACTTCATCAATGAGTGCCCTAAATGCCAGGTTATGGGACATGCTGTCTGGACCATCAATGGGGAAGACTGTGACTATCAGTTTGTGGAAAACAACCTGGCAGTTTAGGTCATAAAGATGCACTAAATTGTGGATCAGACCCCAATGTCTTCTCTGCCATGGCTACTTGCCTCCATGCATCAGCAATCACTCCAGACACCCTCTTGGCACACATCCCCTCACATTCCACCCACAACCTTCTCTGCACTACTCTTCCCTTCTCCCCAGACTCTGTCCCTACTCTAATTGACAGTGGTGCAACCAACAACTTCATTAACAAGTCCTTAGCAGCACTTGCTCCACAACCTCCCCAGCAACTTCCCCTTCTGATCCCCCTGAAAACTCTTTGATGGTGACCCTACTGCCAGCAACATCACTCATTTTGTGAAGATGAGGATCACCTTCACCAATACACAATAGCAAGACCTTTGACTACTGGTTATGAAGTTGCAGGCCTCCACCCCCCTCATCCTTAGGTTTTCCTGGCTCTGAATGACTAACCCTTGCATCAACTGGCCAAGTCTCACCCTTTGCCTTAATCAGAATACCTTGTCCAACCTGGAACCCATACCCTTCAATGTTTCTCCCTATCCCAATGTCTCAGAAGCCACCACCCACATTCCCCAGACCCCTCTGCAGCTCCACTCAACATCCACATGATCATTCAACATCAATGCTTGCCTTGGCAACTCCCCCACCACCCTCCCCACCCTTGTTGACAGTGGAGCCTCCAGTACTTTCATCAGCAACTAGCTCAGTCTCCCCCACAAACCCCTCAACATGCCCTTAGAACTACAGCTGTTTGATGGGAGATCCACCTGCACCAAAGTCACTGGAATCACCAAATTCCATTCTGGCTCTTTCACCCTTAGCAATGGCTTACAGTTCCTGGCCTGCCTCCTCATTACCCAACTCCCAGAGGCAACCCTGATCATGCTCAGACTACCCTTGCTACACAATGTCAACCCTAACATTGTTGGGAAGGACCTCACCATGCAGTTCCCCAGCTCCAAAGCCTGTCTGGCCATTGCCATCCCCCTTCACCCTTACTCCCCCTATGATCCTGACAACACTGACTCTGCTCCCTGTAGCACTGGAGCCACCAGCACCCCCACCCTCCCAAGGATGACCAAGAAGAGGAGGAAGAAACACCCCTGCCCCAAACTCCTATAGGCACATCCTGGTAGCTTTCCCCCAACATTCCCTGCACCCAGTACAAAGGCCCAAACTACCCCACCTGACATCCTCAGACAACTCCAAACCCTGCTGCCACTTCCCCAACACCCAACACTATCAATCTGGAAGCCCTTGATATCAAAATCATTGGCACTGCTCCTTTTGCATGGATCTTGCAGGACAGCACTCCTGCCTTCCAACTCTAGATCACTCTGACACTTCCTGAAGAACACCTCTGTGCTGGCACCACCTTGTCTGATCACAAGACTGACCTCAAAGATGGCACTTCCCCCTCCTTCAGCAAGATCTACAACATGTTAGAAGTCAAGCTCCAGTCCCTCAAGGACTACCTTGATGACATATTCAGAAAGGGTTTCATCCAACCCTCAATCTTGTCAGGGGACTGTTCATACTGGACCCTCTGGTTTGTTTCCTTTGTTTCAAGCCTGTCTCTCATCCTCATCCTCCCATCTTCTGGTGACAAATACTTTCAACCAAGAGCTATATTTTGGTTATATTTTCATGTGGTCACATGCTGTGAGTCTGGAGATCAAGGCTGTTTACAATGGATTCCCATTTTTGGTACAATCTCTGGAGTTATGGCAATTTCCGGAGTTTGCACCTTGGGGTTAGGGTTAGAAGTTTTCCTGAAGCATCACACCTGGCCAGGGAGCT